>JAVIAB010000046.1:2824122-2935325 GCA_032433765.1 Megaustenia siamemsis
TGTTATCGTACTCGTCGTTTTGTTATCGTACTTGTCTTGTTATCGTACTTGTTGTCTTGTTATCGTACTTGTTGTCTTGTTATCGTACTTGTTGTCTTGTTATCGTACTTGTTGTCTTGTTATCGTACTGGTCGCTTTGACTCAAGGTACACAAGAGACACTCGTGGACACAGTAAACCACTCACTCGTGACAGCTCCATGATACTGGACATAAGCCTTGCACATATTGACTTTATTGTACATCAGGAATCACTTCAGACACGGTTATCATCCTTGACCTCTGTTACTGTAGACGACTGGCAGTGGTTATTGGTAGCAGTTCTAAGTGATCGTATTTGTGTTCTGGAATCTGTTTTCGTTCAAGTCATCTATCTCATTATCACTTTTACTGAGACTGTTTTATGACGTGTCTCTATCAACTTTGGTTCGGTTCTCTAATTATAATGACTGACTATGCTGTCTCTCTGCTCTTGTCTCAGGCTATCTCCGAGACTATCTTCCAAGCCAACTGTTGATCGGTGAATCTCTGAAATTATGTGACTTTAACTCTTCCGCACACTCTATGTCTGACTCTGGATTTCCTAGCTCTCCCTACCTGTTTGTGTGGCTCTCTCTATCTAGCTCTCCCTACATGTGTGTTTGTCTCTACCTGTGTGTGTGGCTCTCTCTATCTAGCTCTCCCTACATGTGTGTTTGTCTCTACCTGTGTGTGTGGCTCTCTCTATCTAGCTCTCCCTACCTGTGTGTTTGTCTCTACCTGTTTGTGTGGCTCTCTCTATCTAGCTCTCCCTACATGTGTGTTTGTCTCTACCTGTGTGTGTGGCTCTCTCTATCTAGCTCTCCCTACCTGTGTGTTTGTCTCTACCTGTGTGTGTAGCTCTCTCTATCTAGCTCTATCTCCTGTTTCTATCTATCTGTGTGTGTGGCTCTCTATATCTAGCTCTATCTCCTGTTTATATCTGTCTGTGTCCTGTCCTCATGATTTTTGTCTCCTACCATATATACCCCAACATTATGACACGACAATAACCTTAATTCTGCTTTTCATTATCCCCTCATTGTCCCCACATTGTTACCAAACTTCAAAACAAAGAGTCTGGACATTTCAAGAGTTCAGTCAGTCCGGTTAACTTCTGTTACTTTCTGAGTTGGACTCGACCTTTCTAAAGCAAGGAGAGTTGGCTGAGTTGGTAGTGTTCCCTGGCGTGTGGCTTCTCATGACAAGGCGCTGTGCCACTGTGTACGGGTTCGATACTTCTTTGTACCATATATTATTCTTTGTTTTTTTTTCCTGTTGTTGATTATTTGTCATTTTTTCCGAGTGCTGTAAACATAGCTCTTCCTCTGAATTGATTCACTTTCTAAAGTAAGGACCCTTGCCTTTATTTGTACTCAGGTAATCTGATAGTCTTGTCTTTCTAAGGTAAGGAAGTGGTATGGTAACAGCTTGACGTAGGTGAGAAACAAGTGGTATGGTAACAGCTTGACGGCGGTGAGAAACAAGTGGTATGGTAACAGCTTAACGTAGGTGAGAAACAAGTGGTATGGTAACAGCTTGACGTAGGTGAGAAACAAGTGGTATGGTAACAGCTTGACGTAGGTGAGAAACAAGTGGTATGGTAACAGCTTAACGTAGCTGAGAAACAAGTGGTATGGTAACAGCTTGACGTAGCTGAGAAACAAGTGGTATGGTAACAGCTTGAAGTAAGTGAGAAACAAGTGGTATGTAATAGTCCGTTCAGAAATTCATAATCACACCTGAATTAGCTTTGCGTGATAACCGCTTGTTATTTTGGTTTCACATTTTGCATGCAATCTTAGAATATTGATGACGCAAAGATTTTGGTATTTTTTATTCCACAAACACAACAGATTTGCACATCAGCGAATTCCTTTGATCTTTTATGGCGATATCACACAAGTTGATTCAAATTTTAGAGTTTACAGTAATCGTGTTAAATTTTCCAGTATACTGGAATTCTTGTCAGAGGAGTATCTACATAGTGCTTAATTGTGGGTGTTGTTCGTTATGTGTATTTGCAAACATGAATTCAATTAGTTACAATTGTTGATATAGTAAAAAAGTAACCTTTTGCATAGTTATAAATTTGCATTTCAAACTCATTGTAATTTAGATATAAATGTTGGTATTTAAAGTCAACAAATTGTCTACTGAGTCTTCACAAAATTAATAAAGATACGCCTTCCCTTCCGTAATTAATGCCAAGGCCGTGGTGCGTCATGTCGTTCAATAACAATTCAGTTTTGTGCACGGGATTTTCCTGAAGTTAGTGTTTCTGCAATAGCCAAACTATTTTACGTCAACGACCGCACCCAATTAATGTATATATCCTAAAATGGTGTCAAATTCGAACAGGGTGAATTTAATATAGCCTAAAGAAGGAAACTTTTAAACTATATCAAATTTCTCAGAGCAAAAAAATATTTTTATAACGTCAGCAATATTCTAAGATTGCATGCAAATTTTGAAACCAAAATAACAAGCGGTTATCACGCAATACTAATTCAGGTGTGATTATGAATTTCTGAACGGACTATAACAGCTTGACGTAGGTAAGAAACAAGTGGTATGGCAACAGCTTGACGTAGGTGAGAAACAAGTGGTATGGTAACAGCTTGACGGCGGTGAGAAACAAGTGGTATGGTAACAGCTTGACGTAGGTGAGAAACAAGTGGTATGGTAACAGCTTGACGGCGGTGAGAAACAAAACAAAAGTTGAACGACGTTTCAGCCATAAAGCCTTCAGCTGGTACAACACAAAAATATGTAAGGACATAAACATAAATCTAACTACATGGCGATAATATGCTAGACTGTCAAAAAAGGGAAATAAATCACTTCCGTGAGGTCGGCAGTTTGGTCAGGCACCGATTGGACTGACATTGATATGGCCGACCATGAGGGCGGGACACACGTGTGAAGTACAGTCAGAAGGAAAGGGTTTTAAAAATATCTGGAGGTTGGTACAAGATGCCAGCCTCTACTATTACTGGACACGTTGATATGAACTGATTCCCAATGAGTTAATGACATTTTACAAGGAGTATAAGAGATTATATTTCCTGCATGCCGCGATGCATTCTGGGTAGAATGACGTCAGCTCTCACAGATAAAGACGTGACAGTCGTGGGAATTTTCTGAAATTTCACTCTTTGCCCATTAAAGCTGCACGCTTCACTGACTGTGCTTACATAATTAGTGTTCTGTGGACGGTATCTTGAGAGTTGAAGCACCAGTTGCACAAGTCTTGATAGTGGTCAAGTAAAAGGGGAACTTTTATTAAGGACTGTCCTGTAGGGGGAAGGTAGATCTGAGGCGACCCGATATGGGGGGGGGGGTGTTGTCATTAAGGACTGTCCTGGAGGGGGAAGGTAGATCTGAGGCGACCCGATATGGGGGGAGGGGTGTTGTCATTATGGACTGTCCTGTAGGGGGAAGGTAGATCTGAGGTGACCCGATATGGGGGGGGGGGGGGTGTTGTCATTAAGGACTGTCCTGTAGGGGGAAGGTAGATCTGAGGCGACCCGATATGGGGGGGGGGGGGTTGTCATTAAGGACTGTCCTGTAGGGGGAAGGTAGGTCTGAGGTGATCAGATATGGGGGGGGGGTTGTCATTAAGGACTGTCCTGTAGGGGAAGGTAGGTCTGAGGCGACCCGATATGGGGGGGGGGTTGTCATTAAGGACTGTCCTGTAGGGGGAAGGTAGGTCTGAGGTGATCAGATATGGGGGGTGGGGGGTGTTGTCATTAAGGACTGTCCTGTAGGGGAAAGGTAGGTCTGAGGTGATCAGATATGGGGGGGGGGTGGGTGGGGGGGCGTTGTCATTAAGGACTGTCGTGTAGGGGAAGGTAGGTCTGAGGTGATCATATATGTGGGCAGATATAGGTGCTATAGTAATCAGGTGTATGATTGAGGCTTTGTGTTAAAGAAGCGTGAGAATGTGGAGTGAAGCGTTGTGGCAATGAGGCACATGAATGTGGAGTGAAGCGTTGTGGTAATGAGGCACCTGAATGTGGAGTGAGTGAGAGTGAATAAATGTGGAGTGAGTGAATGTGGAGTGAGTGAATGTGGAGTAAGTGAGAGTGAGTGAATGTGGAGTGAGTGAATGTGGAGTAAGTGAGAGTGTGTGAATGTAGAATTAGTGAATGTGGAGTGAGTGAATGTAGAGTGAGTGAATGTGGAGTGAGTGAATGTGGAGTGAGTGAGAGTGAATGTGGAGTGAATGAGAGTGAGTGAATGTGGAGTGAGTGTGGAGTAAGTGAGAGTGTGTGAATGTAGAATTAGTGAATGTGGAGTGAGTGAATGTAGAGTTAGTGAATGTGGAGTGAGTGAATGTGGAGTGAGTGAATGTGGAGTGAGTGAATGTGGAGTAAGTGAGAGTGAGTGAATGTGGAGTGAGTGAATGTGGAGTAAGTGAGAGTGAATGTGGAGTGAGTGAATGTGGAGTAAGTGAGAGAATGTGGAGTGAGTGAATGTAGAGTGAGGGAAGTACAATCTCTTATACTCCTTGTAAAATGTCATTAACTCATTGGGAATCATCAACGTGTCCAGTAACAGTAGAGGCTGGGATTGTGGTAGACAAAGAGGAAGACCAAAATGTTCTTAGAGATGACAGGTAGAGGCTGGGATGAAGATGATGGGGAAGACATGCAATGATCTTAAAAAAATGGCAAGAAACAGAACGGCTCCTCTCTACTCTACTCCGTTGAAGTGTTAGTACTGTTAACATGAGGTGTGGCTGGGACCTCTGCTCCTTTGAAGTGTTAGTACTGTTAACATGAGGTGTGGCTGGGACCTCTACTCCGTTGAAGTGTTAGTACTTGTTAACATGAGGTGTGGCTGGGACCTCTACTCTGTTGAAGTGTTAGTACTGTTAACATGAGGTGTGGCTGGGACCTCTAATCCTTTGAAGTGTTAGTACTGTTAACATGATGTGTGGCTGGGACCTCTACTCCGTTGAAGTGTTAGTACTGTTAACATGAGGCGTGGCTGGGACCTCTACTCCGTTGAAGTGTTAGTACTGTTAACATGAGGTGTGGCTGGGACCTCTAATCCTTTGAAGTGTTAGTACTGTTAACATGAGGTGTGGCTGGGACCTCTAATCCTTTGAAGTATTAGTACTGTTAACATGAGGTGTGGCTGGGACCTCTACTCCTTTGAACTGTTAGTACTGTTAACATGAGGTGTGGCTGGGACCTCTACTCCTTTGAACTGTTAGTACTGTTAACATGAGGCGTGGCTGGGACCTCTAATCCTTTGAACTGTTAACATGAGGTGTGGCTGGGACCTCTAATCCTTTGAACTGTTAACATGAGGTGTGGCTGGGACCTCTAATCCTTTGAACTGTTAACATGAGGTGTGGCTGGGACCTCTAATCCTTTGAACTGTTAACATGAGGTGTGGCTGGGACCTCTAATCCTTTGAACTGTTAACATGAGGTATGGCTGGGACCTCTAATCCTTTGAACTGTTAACATGAGGTGTGGCTGGGACCTCTAATCCTTTGAACTGTTAACATGAGGTGTGGCTGGGACCTCTAATCCTTTGAACTGTTAACATGAGGTGTGGCTGGGACCTCTAATCCTTTGAACTGTTAACATGAGGTGTGGCTGGGACCTCTAATCCTTTGAACTGTTAACATGAGGTGTGGCTGGGACCTCTAATCCTTTGAACTGTTAACATGAGGCGTGGCTGGGACCTCTAATCCTTTGAACTGTTAACATGAGGTGTGGCTGGGACCTCTAATCCTTTGAACTGTTAACATGAGGTGTGGCTGGGACCTCTAATCCTTTGAACTGTTAACATGAGGTGTGGCTGGGACCTCTAATCCTTTGAACTGTTAACATGAGGTGTGGCTGGGACCTCTAATCCTTTGAACTGTTAACATGAGGTGTGGCTGGGACCTCTAATCCTTTGAACTGTTAACATGAGGTATGGCTGGGACCTCTAATCCTTTGAACTGTTAACATGAGGTATGGCTGGGACCTCTAATCCTTTGAACTGTTAACATGAGGTGTGGCTGGGACCTCTAATCCTTTTAACTGTTAACATGAGGTGTGGCTGGGACCTCTAATCCTTTGAACTGTTAACATGAGGCGTGGCTGGGACCTCTAATCCTTTGAACTGTTAACATGAGGTGTGGCTGGGATCTCTAATCCTTTGAACTGTTAACATGAGGTGTGGCTGGGACCTCTAATCCTTTGAACTGTTAACATGAGGTGTGGCTGGGACCTCTAATCCTTTGAAGTGTTAGTACCGTTAAGGGGTTCAGACAAAGAAATACAAATGAATGCATAAAAATGCGAAGCTGCAGTAAAGATTAATTGTGAGGGAAAATTGAAAAAAATAGAAAAAAGGTATGGTAAAAGCTAACGTGGTTAGTAGACGACACAGATTTGAACGACGTTTCGGCTCAATAGGCCTTCAGCAGGAACAGACAAACAACATGCACACACAGATATGTAAGTAAATATAACTAATCCTACATAGCTAACTAGTAACGAAACACCCAAAACAAAATGATCAAAAAATGTTAAAGAAAAGCAAAGCAAATGACTTCCCTGTGTCGTGGGCGCTGGTCAGGACGGGAAAAGGGCGCGTAGCGTGGGTCTGGCTGTAATATACACTCTGGACAGGGGTGGGGGGGGAACGCTGTCTAGGTTACGCCGGCTAGCAAGGACGCCGACAATGCCTGGAAGTATCTAAGGCTCGTAGATACAGGTATACACACACTCACAGATGCGTGTTTACATATGTGCATGTACAAGTAGACGTGCACATACTAATATGCATCAACACACATATATACATGCATACACAAACATAAATGTGCATACAAGCGAGTACACACATACAAGAGTACACATACACACACATACATATATATACATACCAATACCCGTACATATGAACAACTACATGCATGTGCACATCCATACGGGGACAATCAAATGTGTAGAAATATGCGCATAATACACTACTGACCAGAGGAGTGCACACCGGAGTAAGTGTGCAGGCTAGAAGGAGAAAGAATATAATAACAGGTCCTCAAAAGGCGGAAAGAGTAAGAAGTCTGAGAGTAGTGTTCAGTAAAAACATATGAGTGATACGTGGCTCAGAAAGAAAGGAGTATATGGGAACACAGAAGTGTCTCAATGGGGACTAGTGGAGGAGAACTATGAGTAGCATGGCATAGTAGATGGACTAAAGAGCCAAAACATGGACAGTAGAGAGGGCTATGTAAAAGGGAAGGAGTAGCCGAAAGGTAACTATGTGTATGAGTGTGATACATTCATGCCTCTTGGGGTCAGCAAACCATACTTAACTATGAGGCGATTCTCCAAAGTAAATCGGCTGCGGTCGCCGGAGCGACAAAGGACAATACCAGTAATACGGATGTGGTCTGGGGAGTTGAAATGGGAAGACACTGGAGTGCCAGTATTCTGTTAAACATCTCGTAGATGTTCACAAAACCTTACCGCTAATCGTCTACCAGACTCACCAATGTAAGTCATGTGGCATCGTTGGCATATGATGGCATAAATGATGTTACGGGACACACATGTGAAGCCATGCTTGAACTCGAACCGTCCATTAGGGAATAAGACCGAGTGATTAGGGAGCACATAGGCACAGGTTATACAGTTACGACCACAGGGGGCCGTGCCGAAGTGTTGAGGGTCGGAGCGAGGGAGATGGCTCCTAACCAGAATATCTCCCAAATTCCTGTCGCGCTTGAAGGCGATCATCGCGCTTGAAGGCGATCATCGGGGGATCACTGAAAAGTAGACGGGTGGTGGGATCAGAGAGGAGAAGAGAACGGTAGCGGTTGAGTATCTTCACAGCAGCTAAGTTGTGAGGATGATAGGTAAGAGTGAGTATGGTTCTCTCAGAGGGGGGGGGGCGGTTAGAGGGAGTGAGTGCCTCGGGACGGGAGATAAGGAGGACCCGCTTGAGGGCAGACTGGAGAATCGAGTCTGGATAAAGCTGGCGGCTGAAGAAACCTAACATAAGTTGAGCTTGCTGGAAGAAATCTATTGTTAATCTAATGTTAGTACTGTTAACATGAGGTGTGGCTGTTCTAATGTTAGTACTGTTAACATGAGGTGTGGCTGTTCTAATGTTAGTACTGTTAACATGAGGTGTGGCTGTTCTAATGTTAGTACTGTTAACATGAGGTGTGGCTGTTCTAATGTTAGTACTGTTAACATGAGGTGTGGCTGTTCTAATGTTAGTACTGTTAACATGAGGTGTGGCTGTTCTAATGTTAGTACTGTTAACATGAGGTGTGGCTGTTCTAATGTTAGTACTGTTAACATGAGGTGTGGCTGTTCTAATGTTAGTACTGTTAACATGAGGTGTGGCTGTTCTAATGTTAGTACTGTTAACATGAGGTGTGGCTGTTCTAATGTTAGTACTGTTAACATGAGGTGTGGCTCATGTTGGTCAATCTAGAACTTCTTATCATCTGATCGTCCATGCCTGGGAAATTTAAGGATTAAGCTGTGGATGTTCTGTTGACTTAAGTTGGAGTCAGGAGCAGTGGATGTGTACATTAGCATGAAAATATCATAGTGGAAATTCTGAAAGGATTGTGAACTTCTATACAACTTATTTCTGCCTTGAAATATATCCAAGCTCTATTAAAAGCCACAACATGTCCTCAACGAACAATAGAACTAATGTCTGTGAACATATTTGAAAATAAAACAGACTAAATCAAAAGCAAGAAGTCATTAACTAACCAATATTTGGAAGACAGAACACCACATTTGGACAGTCTTGTGCTGGAAGCTCAAACACAACACCACATTTGGACAGTCTTGTACTGGAAGCTCAAACACAACACCACATTTGGACAGTCTTGTACTGGAAGCTCAAACACAACACCACATTTGGACAGTCTTGTACTGGAAGCTCAAACACAACACCACATTTGGACAGTCTTGTACTGGAAGCTCAAACACAACACCACATTTGGACAGTCTTGTGCTGGAAGCTCAAACACAACACCACATTTGTACAGTCTTGTTCTGGAAGCTCAAACACAACACCACATTTGGACAGTCTTGTACTAGAAGCTCAAACACAACACCACATTTGGACAGTCTTGTACTAGAAGCTCAAACACAACACCACATTTGGACAGTCTTGTACTAGAAGCTCAAACACAACACCACATTTGGACAGTCTTGTACTAGAAGCTCAAACACAACACCACATTTGGACAGTCTTGTACTAGAAGCTCAAACACAACACCACATTTGGACAGTCTTGTACTGGAAGCTCAAACACAACACCACATTTGGACAGTCTTGTACTAGAAGCTCAAACACAACACCACATTTGGACAGTCTTGTACTAGAAGCTCAAACACAACACCACATTTGGACAGTCTTGTACTAGAAGCTCAAACACAACACCACATTTGGACAGTCTTGTACTGGAAGCTCAAACACCAACACCACATTTGGACAGTCTTGTACTAGAAGCTCAAACACAACACCACATTTGGACAGTCTTGTACTGGAAGCTCAAACACCAACACCACATTTGGACAGTCTTGTACTAGAAGCTTAAACACAACACCACATTTGGACAGTCTTGTACTAGAAGCTTAAACACAACACCACATTTGGACAGTCTTGTACTAGAAGCTCAAACACAACACCACATTTGGACAGTCTTGTACTGGAAGCTCAAACACCAACACCACATTTGGACAGTCTTGTACTAGAAGCTTAAACACAACACCACATTTGGACAGTCTTGTACTGGAAGCTCAAACACAACACCACATTTGGACAGTCTTGTTCTGGAAGCTCAAACACAACCCTATCATGAAATATGTCAGCTGCTCATTTATTGATACATTTTGTTTCTCTCTCTCTCATTACACTCTCCTTACTGTCTTCAACTTTCTCCCAATAATAAAATCTCTACATTTCAGTTTATGCATACCAATGAACTTATATAAGGTCTTCAATAGATGAACAGCATCCAGCCCTCACATCTTTCAGATCTGACCTTTAATAAATAAATGGTTTCCTCCCTCTTCTTTGGTGCATCCTTCAATCTTGTGTCCAACATCAGATCTTTGTGCCTTTTGTGTCCACACAGTTGATAGTTTTGATGGTAGACCTGAATCTGACAACCTCTTTGGTGCATCCTTCAATCTTGTGGCCACACAGTTGATAGTTTTGATGGTAGACTTGAATCTGACAACCTCTTTGGTGCATCCTTCAATCTTGTGGCCACACAGTTGATAGTTTTGTTGGTAGACTTGAATCTGACAACCTCTTTGGTGCATCCTTCAATCTTGTGGCCACACAGTTGATAGTTTTGATGGTAGACTTGAATCTGACAACCTCTTTGGTGCATCCTTCAATCTTGTGTCCACACAGTTGATAGTTTTGTTGGTAGATTTTAATCTGACAAGCCAACCCAGCAGATCCAGCCCACTTCTAGCTGTCATCTACAGGGAATCTGTTTGTCAAGATGGATTGTACCAGCTGTAGAGAGTGTGCATGTGGAAGTGGCTCAGTTTCCTGACACAGCGACTATTAAACTGTCCATGTTTGGTAGACATTTGGTAGTCAGAACCATTCATTTGATATGTAGCTTGTTTGTTGTTAGGATCATCATCACTGCACACCAGACTAACCCATGGGTGCTCCAATATCCCACTTGAGAAAATGTGAGGAGAATCCTGACTCATCTACACCAAGCCTATAGGCCTGGGATCCACGGTGTGAGGAGAATCCTGACTCATCTACACCAACTCTGTAGGCCTGGGATCCATGGTGTGAAGAGAATCCTGAATCATCTACACCAACTCTGTAGGCCTAGGATCCATGGTGTGAAGAGAATCCTGACCCATCTACACCAACTCTGTAGGCCTGGGATCCATGGTGTGAGGAGAATCCTGACTCATCTACACCAACCCTGTAGGCCTGGGATCCATGGTGTGAGGAGAATCCTGACTCATCTACACCAACTCTGTAGGCATGAGATCCATGATGTGAGGAGAATCCTGACTCATCTACACCAACCCTATAGGCCTAGGATCCATGGTGTGAGGAGAATCCTGACTCATCTACACCAACCCTGTAGGCCTAGGATCCATGGTGTGAGGAGAATCCTGACTCATCTACACCAACTCTGTAGGCCTGGGATCCATGGTGTGAGGAGAATCCTGACTCATCTACACCAACTCTGTAGGCCTGGGATCCATGGTGTGAAAAGAATCCTGACTCATCTACACCAACTCTGTAGGCCTAGGATCCATGGTGTGAGGAGAATCCTGACTCATCTACACCAACCCTGTAGGCCTGGGATCCATGGTGTGAAGAGAATCCTGACTCATCTACACCAACTCTGTAGGCCTAGGATCCATGGTGTGAGGAGAATCCTGACTCATCTACACCAACTCTGTAGGCATGAGATCCATGATGTGAGGAGAATCCTGACTCATCTACACCAATCCTGTAGGCCTAGGATCCATGGTGTGAGGAGAATCCTGACTCATCTACACCAACCCTGTAGGCCTGGAATCCATGGTGTGAGGAGAATCCTGACTCATCTACACCAACTCCATAGGCCTGGAATCCATGGTGTGAGGAGAATCCTGACTCATCTACACCAACTCTGTATGCCTGGAATCCATGGTGTAGGTGGGTTTCACTTGACAATTTTCTCCAGGAGCGGCCATATTTATGACCTACTCTTTCTGAGACTACCTAGTCATGCTATTTTGTGTTAATGTCCTAGTCTGCCAGACATAGGCCCTCTTTGGTAATGGTTGAAGTAAGGTCAAAGTCTTTGAGATGGTGAGACCAAATTTTGTGCAGTCTAACAAAGTGATCCTACATTTGTTGTATGACTGTCTTTATGTAATCAAGTATAAAGCAGATCAGACAATGTTCCCCCCAATATGATTATATAAACACATGTATGTTCATGGTTGAGATCATCAGTGCCAGACGTCCTCAAAGTATGTTTTATGTATCCGTTTCTTCATCATAAACATATGAGCATCGTCAGGAGATAAATCTGGAAATAAACATGACACAATTATAATCTTGGTAAACAGAAGTCAAAGGTTAGTGACATTATGAGGTTTGATAAACAGTTTATGAGGGGTCAAAGGTTAGTGACATTATGAGGTTTGATAAACAGTTTGAGAGGTCAAAGGTTAGTGGCATTATGAGGTTTGATAAACAGTTTATGAGGGGTCAAAGGTTAGTGACATTATGAGGTTTGATAAACAGTTTATGAGGGGTCAAAGGTTAGTGACATTATGAGGTTTGATAAACAGTTTATGAGGGGTCAAAGGTTAGTGACATTATGAGGTTTGATAAACAGTTTATGAGGGGTCAAAGGTTAGTGGCATTATGAGGTTTGATAACAGTTTATGAGGGGTCAAAGGTTAGTGACATTATGAGGTTTGATAAACAGTTTGAGAGGTCAAAGGTTAGTGGCATTATGAGGTTTGATAAACAGTTTATGAGGGGTCAAAGGTTAGTGACATTATGAGGTTTGATAAACAGTTTATGAGGGGTCAAAGGTTAGTGGCATTATGAGGTTTGATAAACAGTTTATGAGGGGTCAAAGGTTAGTGACATTATGAGGTTTGATAAACAGTTTGAGAGGTCAAAGGTTAGTGGCATTATGAGGTTTGATAAACAGTTTGAGAGGTCAAAGGTTAGTGGCATTATGAGGTTTGATAAACAGTTTATGAGGGGTCAAAGGTTAGTGACATTATGAGGTTTGATAAACAGTTTGAGAGGTAAAAGGTTAGTGACATTATGAGGTTTGATAAACAGTTTATGAGGGGTCAAAGGTTAGTGACATTATGAGGTTTGATAAACAGTTTGAGAGGTCAAAGGTTAGTGGCATTATGAGGTTTGATAAACAGTTTGAGAGGTCAAAGGTTAGTGGCATTATGAGGTTTGATAAACAGTTTATGAGGGGTCAAAGGTTAGTGACATTATGAGGTTTGATAAACAGTTTGAGAGGTCAAAGGTTAGTGACATTATGAGGTTTGATAAACAGTTTGAGAGGTCAAAGGTTAGTGACATTATGAGGTTTGATAAACAGTTTATGAGGGGTCAAAGGTTAGTGACATTATGAGGTTTGATAAACAGTTTGAGAGGTCAAAGGTTAGTGGCATTATGAGGTTTGATAAACAGTTTATGAGGGTCAAAGGTTAGTGACATTATGAGGTTTGATAAACAGTTTATGAGGGGTCAAAGGTTAGTGACATTATGAGGTTTGATAAACAGTTTATGAGGGGTCAAAGGTTAGTGACATTATGAGGTTTGATAAACAGTTTATGAGGGTCAAAGGTTAGTGACATTATGAGGTTTGATAAACAGTTTATGAGGGGTCAAAGGTTAGTGACATTATGAGGTTTGATAAACAGTTTGAGAGGTCAAAGGTTAGTGGCATTATGAGGTTTGATAAACAGTTTATGAGGGGTCAAAGGTTAGTGACATTATGAGGTTTGATAAACAGTTTGAGAGGTCAAAGGTTAGTGGCATTATGAGGTTTGATAAACAGTTTATGAGGGGTCAAAGGTTAGTGACATTATGAGGTTTGATAAACAGTTTATGAGGGGTCAAAGGTTAGTGACATTATGAGGTTTGATAAACAGTTTATGAGGGGTCAAAGGTTAGTGACATTATGAGGTTTGATAAACAGTTTGAGAGGTCAAAGGTTAGTGGCATTATGAGGTTTGATAAACAGTTTATGAGGGGTCAAAGGTTAGTGACATTATGAGGTTTGATAAACAGTTTGAGAGGTCAAAGGTTAGTGGCATTATGAGGTTTGATAAACAGTTTATGAGGGGTCAAAGGTTAGTGACATTATGAGGTTTGATAAACAGTTTGAGAGGTCAAAGGTTAGTGGCATTATGAGGTTTGATAAACAGTTTATGAGGGGTCAAAGGTTAGTGACATTATGAGGTTTGATAAACAGTTTATGAGGGGCCAAAGGTTAGTGACATTATGAGGTTTGATAAACAGTTTGAGAGGTCAAAGGTTAGTGGCATTATGAGGTTTGATAAACAGTCTATGAGGGGTCAAAGGTTAGTGATATTATGAGGTTTGATAAACAGTTTGCGGGGTCAAAGGTTAGTGACATTATGAGGTTTGATAAACAGTTTGTGGGGTCAAAGGTTAGTGATATTATGAGGTTTGATAAACAGTTTGAGAGGTCAAAGGTTAGTGGCATTATGAAGTTTGATAAACAGTTTGTGGGGTCAAAGGTTAGTGACATTATGAGGTTTGATAAACAGTTTGTGGGGTCAAAGGTTAGTGACATTATGAGGTTTGATAAACAGTTTGAGAGGTCAAAGGTTAATGACATTATGAGGTTTGATAAACAGTTTGAGGGGTCAAAGGTTAGTGACATTATGAGGTTTGATAAACAGTTTGTGTGGTAGATGTTCACTGTATGTACTTCTGTGGTAGGAGATGTTCACTGTATGTACTTCTGTGGTAGGAGATGTTCTCTGTATGTACTTCTGTGGTAGGAGATGTTCACTGTATGTACTTCTGTGGTAGGAGATGTTCTCTGTAAGTACTTCTGTGGTAGGAGATGTTCTCTGTAAGTACTTCTGTGGTAGGAGATGTTCTCTGTAAGTACTTCTGTGGTAGGAGATGTTCTCTGTAAGTACTTCTGTGGTAGGAGATGTTCTCTGTAAGTACTTCTGTGGTAGGAGATGTTCTCTGTAAGTACTTCTGTGGTAGGAGATGTTCTCTGTAAGTACTTCTGTGGTAGGAGATACTTGTTTTTTTTCTTGTGATATTGCAGCAAGGAGGAATTCATTCATTCACAGACCCTTGGCACTGTTGACACAACTTGTAAAGTGGTTTTGCTAGGTGATATAGATGGTCTGCATATCTCACAGTCCCATACGGAGCAAGTGTTGGACAGTAATGTATATTCCTATAAGGTATGGTGCCAGCTTTACAAAGAAGAAACACAACAGAATTCAGACATTTCGGCCGACATGCAACCTTTTTCAGAGAACGAGACCATCACAAACGAACAACAAAACATGGATAAACTCTACCACATCAAGAATGAGCGGGACAAGTAAGTCAAAGAGAGATAAGAAGTATAAGAGAGGAGATGATAAAATAAAAGTGAGATGTACTACATATTAAGGGAATAAAAATTAATCATAAATAAAATCTATCTATCTATTGTCCTTTTAAGCCGAAGATGGCACATAGGGCAAAACCACAATCTCAAAAAACAGAAACCTTGCGTGCCAAAATGGCACATATTGCAGAGATCACTGCTCTAAAATCTATGGCTCTGTTTCCATAACAATACTTTTTACAATGACAGCTTGTCAAGCCACCTCCTTAGTCGCCTCTTACAACATGCCTGGAAGGTCACAGTGTCACTATTCTTTACTTCCCTCATAATGAGGCCCCGGTAACACACAGGAGGACACAAATAAAAATCTATCTATCTATTGACCTTTTGAGCCGTAACCGGCCCATAGGGCGTAGACCAAGATACACCTTCTCCTATCTGAATTTTTTTGTTCTAGCAGTTTTCTTTTAAATGTGGAAATCAAAACTCATCAGCACAAACACAAAACTTAAACTATTCAAATCAAATGTACTATCACCCCTTACGTATGCGTGTGAAAGCTGGAAAACAACAAGAGACATAGAAACAAAGTTGAACGCATTCGAAAATAAATGTCTAAGGAAAATACTTGGTATAGCGTGGAATGAATTCAAATAAAAATGCATAGGATAAAAAATATGGTTAAATTAATGTGAGACATATCTGAGATGATCTAGAAGATCAGTGCGTGGATGACTGAAGTCACACATGGAAGTGGTGAAAGGAGGAGGGTGGGGGGAAACCAGTTACGTGATTAGACGAGAGGTCCGTAGGACTCGCAGGTGATAACAAGGTGTGAATGGTGGTCAAGGATTAAACGTGTATCGGCTGAGATAGAACAATGTATAGGTTGGGGGGGGGGGGGGGGAACATGAGTAAACAAAGCCAGACATGCCTACGGCAATAAGGGGAAGAAACTGATCTAACATGAGGTCAAGGAAGACCGGTGTAAACATGGACTGTGATCTACAAGGTGAGATGGGATGGAGTGTCTGCAAGAAATAATATAATAGCAGATATGTGGACATGGAATTAAGAAAAGAGTAATGTAGTATTAGAAGAAAGAGAAGAATTAGGGAGAATATGTTTTGATAAGGATTATATGATGATAAAATGGGATCATGACTCTGGTAGATGGGTGCCAATGCACTGAAAAATATGAAGTGTAGACTCAGAGCATAAATGGGGAAATAACGTCAGGGTGTAAGAGGCCCTCACTTATTTTAACCCTACATTATGAAAGCATCGTCAAAATACAAATTCTTAAAATTTGACAACTTGCTGCGAGTAAATATTCCCCCCTCCCTAAACTTTTCTTCTTACTACTTCCTGCGTGTTGGATTTGTTTCTTTTGATGTTGGATCTGACACAAACAAGCACACTGTAACATGTACTACTTTATACTTTTGATGTTGGATCTGACACAAACAAGCACACTGTAACATGTACTACTTTATACTTTTGATGTTGGATCTGACACAAACAAGCACACTGTATAATGTACTACTTTATACTTTCGATGTTGGATCTGACACAAACAAGCACACTGTAACATGTACTACTTTATACTTTTGATGTTGGATCTGACACAAACAAGCACACTGTAACATGTACTACTTTATACTTTTGATGTTGGATCTGACACAAACAAGCACACTGTATAATGTACTACTTTATCATACAAATGGGGCTGCTTTTTTTTATTTCCCTCATTTTCAAGAAGCTTTTTTATCGTGTGGCAGGGGAAATCTCCTTGGCTGCCGGCACAGACATTAAATAAATCTTGTAACATGGGATAGCCAGTGAACAACTCTAAGAGGGAGCTGAACATACAGCTAGACTGACAGCTAATGCATCAAGAGACAACCATCAGCCACTGTGCATTGCAGTTTAATTTTATGCCATAAATTGAGAACCTAAGCCAGGTATTGATTACAAAATCCGATCCTTGTGTCTCTGCCACAGCTAGGTAACAAAAGTTCACAGAAAATATTATTTTCCAGATGGGAATGCTGTGTATCATTGTCAAGATACACGGTTGATCGGGGGAGCATAACGCCATAAAGAAACCACAGATGGGAATGCTGTGTATCATTGTCAAGATACACGGTTGATCAGGGGAGAATAACGCCATAAAGAAACCACAGATGAACTTTTCCTATTTTTTTAAAAACACCACTGTCTGTGCTGGTTTTTGAATCTTGGTCCTTCATGTCCAGGACCGATATTATAAACTACCACGCCACCCAACTCACATACCACTAGGCACATCATAAAACTCACCTACCACTAGGCACATAATAAAACTCACCTACCACTAGGCACGTCATAAAACTCACCTACCACTAGGCACGTCATAAAACTCACCTACCACTAGGCATGTTATAAAACTCACCTTTTGAAAACTTGAAAACTACCACTAGGCACGTCATAAAACTCACCTACCACTAGGCATGTTCTAAAACTCACCTTTTGAAAACTTGAAAACTACCACTAGGCATGTTATAAAACTCACCTTTTGAAAACTTGAAAACTACCACTAGGCATGTCTTAAAACTCACCTTTTGAAAACTTGAAAACTACAACTAGGCACGTTATAAAACTCACCTTTCACTTTCTGGAGAATACCTTCCAAAGCCTCACTGACATCTTTAGCCATATTTTTAGCATCTCCACAAACATACACAACGGCATCAGACTCCACCAGGAGATGGGCTACCTCCACAGCCATGTCTCGCAACAAATCTTGAACATAGCGAGGAGCAGGCAAGGCAGCTGGAAGGTCACGAGAATAGGCCACACACAAGTTTGTGAGGATGCCATCAGTTTCCAATTTCTGAAGCTCTTTCCTAAAAAGAGACAAATAGACAGATACACAAACCAGTCAAATGTGTACAGGTCTACTCCAACCCACAGCAGTGACATCTGAGTTGTTATGTACTTGCGTCCAACCTCCAACTTTTGTCAACTTAACTGGAAAAAGGCAGGACAGTACAAAGAACAACTAAGTAAAAAAACTCACAAACACAGTAGTTTGTCACTGCTACTTAAGCAGACATGCTAATTGATATCTTTCCATGGATATAAAACAAACTAACTTCTACTTTACATTCAAAGTAATTAGAAGAAGGTGTTTCTCACAATTGTTAAACTTTCATGGTTAGAAATATTGCATCTCTCTAAACTCTCAGAGTTGCCAATCTTTGATCTTTCTATCATGAACATTCACTACTAAAATATCATCCATAAATAAATACTGACTTTGCCAGAATGTCAGGTTTTGTGTGCAGGGTCACAAAGTGAAACCACTTCCATAAAATATCAGTTTTTAGATTGAGGAAAATGAACTAGACTCAGGTTATCTTCATCCATAAGTTCTACAAAGTTTCCCAAGATTTGAACTAAAGTGTCCATAAGTTCTACAAAGTTTCCCAAGATTTGAACTAAAGTGTCCATAAGTTCTACAAAGTTTCCCAAGATTTGAACTAAAGTGTCCATAAGTTCTACAAGGTTTCCCAAGATTTGAACTAAAGTGTCCATAAGTTCTACAAAGTTTCCCAAGATTTGAACTAAAGTGTCCATAAGTTCTATAAACTTTCCCAAGATTTGAACTAAAGTGTTTATAAGTTCTACAAGGTTTCCCAAGATTTGAACTAAAGTGTCCATAAGTTCTACAAAGTTTCCCAAGATTTGAACTAAAGTGTCCATAAGTTCTACAAAGTTTCCCAAGATTTGAACTAAAGTGTCACTTTTGTCATGAAAATAAAACATCTGTAACAAGAATATGAATTGTAAAAGTCTGTTTATCCACCAGAATTGATGGACTACCATCCACTGAAATAAAGTCATAAAACAAAGCTGCCCATGTATTTTCCTTTCTCCAATTGCACACACACACACACACACACAGAGAAATACACATTTATATTTATAGCTGCATGTGCATGCACATAAAGGTAATAAAATATATTAAAGAATAATAAATCACAAATCAATGAAGAAAGACTGTCTCCAGAGATAACAGACACAGCTGCATGTTGAAACAAAAATGAGTTCTTGCATGTTTTAAAGATCAGGTCTAAAATGACAAATATTGAGAATGAGACAAGCACATCAACACTCAATAAATACACGGCCAACATTGCATCCAATGAAAAGTGTTATTTGAGTAAATTTAAAAAAAAAAAAACTAAATGAGAGAAAAGTGTTAACTAAAATGAGACAGAGAAAACATAACCAACCTAAAGAGGTAATCTTTGTTTCTGTTCCGGCATCCATAGAAGAGCCAGGTAGCTCCATAGACTTGGCCCACTTCCAACTGGCCTTTTCTTTGAGCTCTCTCTTGGAGGAAACCAACAAAAGGGGCAACTCCTGTCCCTGGTCCAATCATGATCAAGGGTCTGGAGATATCGACTGGAGGTCGGAAATGCTGATTGGTTCTTTGGAAAATGGAGATCTAGAAAGTGGTAACGAGAGAGAAAGTGCTTTAATTGTGGCAGCTAGGAACGTGACATATTACTACTAAATCTGGTGAGCTGAATAGAGGGTCTGAATATAAGGTAATGAGATGTTTGAGTAAATAGACAGATGTCAGAATATAAGGTAATGAGATGTTTGAGTAAATAGACAGATGTCTGAATATAAGGTAATGAGATGTTTGAGTAAATAGAGGGTCTGAATATAAGGTAATGAGATGTTTGAGTAAATAGAGGGTCTGAATATAAGGTAATGAGATGTTTGAGTAAATAGAGGGTCTGAATATAAGGTAATGAGATGTTTGAGTAAATAGAGGGTCTGAATATAGGGTAATGAGATGTTTGAGTAAATAGACAAATGTCAGAATATAAGGTAATAGAATGTTTGAGTAAATAGACAGATGTCAGAATATAAAGTAATGAGATGTTTGAGTAAATAGACAGATGTCAGAATATAAGGCAATAGAATGTTTGAGTAAATACCTCGACGGCATCTCCATTTTGACCAGACTGTAAAGAGGAAGTGATGTCATCCAACCAGCCAGTGCAGACTCCTCGCCGCTTGTAGAAGTGACCCTTACTCTCATCCAAGGCTATCTCAACCACATTGAACACAATGTCAAGACAAGCTGGGCCAGTGCTGCTGCTACTTGGGCAGCTGAAAGCACATTAAGTACTGACATCAGTTACGCAACTTTATAAATGATAGACATAAAATAACCTCTACACATATCTATCTATTGACCTTTCGAGCCGTAGCCGGCCCATAGGGCGTAGACCAAGATACTCATTCTCTTATCTAAATTTTTGTTCTAGCAGTTTTCAATTCTTTTAATGATATTTTATCAAATCTCGCCATTTGTCTCTGTTCTGTGCAAGCAGCTCTATCTCATTGAGGGAGCCGAATCCTGCTGCTCTTGCCTCTCTCATCAATGTTCTTCTCGGTGTCTCTCTGGGTCGGCCTCTTTTCCTCTTACCTGTTGTTTCCCACATAAGGGCTTGCTTTGCTATTCGGTTATTATCTCTTCTCATCACATGTCCAACATATGACCATCATCTTTTCTTGATTACTGAAGATATTAGTGGTTGATTGGCGATTTCTCTAATTTCCTCGTTTGTTTTGAATTCATTCAACTCGATACCAAGTATTATCCTTAGACATTTATTTTCGAATGCGTTCAACTTTGTTTCTATATCTCTTGTTGTTTTCCAGCTTTCACGCACATACATAAGGGTTGATAGTACATTTGATTTGAATAGTCTAAGTTTTGTGTTTGTGCTGATGAGTTTTGATTTCCACAACTTTTCAAGGCTTCTGAAAGACATTACTGCTTCAGCTATTCTGATTCTAATTTCTTTGCTTGTATTCCCTTCTCGATCAATGCAACTTCCAAGATAGATAAAGTGATCGATCTCTTCCACTGGTTTGTTTTCCATGTATATTTTGTCATCTGTTGGAATTAAGCTTTTCATGACTTTTGTCTTTCCATGATTGACCTCAAGCCCGATTTTGCTGGTTATTGATGATAGTTCATTTGTGTTTTCCTGCATCGTTTTATCTGACTATTGATGAGGACTATGCCATTAGCAAAGTCGAGGTCCTCCAAATGATCTCCTTGAATCCATTCAATGCCTTTATTACCAGTGCAGCATTTCTTCATTATGAAGTCCATAACAACTCCAAATAACAAGGGCGATAAAATACATCCTTGTTTAACCCCAGTTTCTATTGGGAAACATTCGCTCAGTCCTTCCTCTGTTCGAACTGCACATGTGTAACCATCATACATGTCTTTGATAATATTTATGATTTTTTATGGCAAGCCATATTGCTTCAGAATTTTCCACAAAGAATCTCTATGAATACTGTCAAATGCTTTTTTGAAGTCGATGAAGTTAAGTACAAAAGGTTTTTCCTTTTCAATGTGTTCCTCCAATATAAGTCGTAGAGTAAAAATGTGGTCAAGACAGCTTCTCCCTTTTCTAAACCCAGCCTGTTCTTTACGCATTACTGTATCTATTGAATCCTTTATTCTATTTAGGATGATTTTGCAGAATAAATTTGAGGCAAATGACAAAAGTGTCACGCCTCTCCAGTTGTTACAATCTCTAAGATTGCCCTTTTTTGGAATCTTAACAATCATTCCTTTTTTCCATTTATGAGGCGTCTTCTCTGCTTTCCAAATGATGTTGAATATTTTCTGGAGATGTATTAAATTATGGCTATCAATTGCCTTGAGTATCTCAGCTGTTAACTTATCCTCTCCAGCAGCCTTGTTATTGGCCATACGCTTTAAGGTGGTTTCTATTTCGTTCAAGGTGAAGTCATCTAAATTTACACCTAATTCTGCTGCTGGTGTTTCAGCTTCAAAATCTATTAAACTGTTCCTTACAAATAGGAGCCATCAAATAATCCCTTACAAATGTCCATACCCTGTCATCAGTCGCACATGTCTGTCTTAGCATTAACCTAGCACATTGGTGTCATCTATGTGGGGGTAGCAGTCTAAAATGGCTTGCTGCTCTGCCTGATGTCTTTATATACTCTCAGGGCTGTTTCTTACCATGGAATAACTAGACATGGTGGGGCGGGTCAAATTTTCAAGGATTAGACTGTTGATGTACTGTAGACTTGGGTGGAAATCAGGAGCGGTCATCGATGTGCAGGTACTCTAATCCCCTAATAATCTGAGCCTTGGATTAATTTGAGGTTGCTGATATGTCTCAGCTTCTCCAGAGCCAGGATGGTGGCTGACTCAGCAATAGCTTGCTCTTCCTCACATCCCCCCTTAATTCCTAAACTCTTTAATAGGTTATAGATGGATGTTGCTGTGAGGTCTCTTGCACCAGCCTTCACTGTGACATGGGATCCTTGCAGTCTCAGGTCTATGATGTACTCTTATAATTTGCCAATAACAGAAACTACTAAACCTTTAGCTATAAGAAGTCAACAAATTCATAAAACTATCAACCACAACACTTGTCTTATATAGTACCAGTACCAATAATAGGGAAAAAAAAAACCAAGTGTCGGAAATAAAACGCATGAATATAATAAATTCAATATATAACAGGTGACTGGCTGTCTCGAGACAAGAGGCCGGTCTCAAGACAGAGAGGTTGTGAGTTTAAATCCTGGCTGCGCGATTTGGGATTTTTATTTATGATTTCTCTCTGTGGCAACCACCCTTGGTCTCAGCAACTAGTCTTGAAACATCAATTACTCATCGGTGGAAAAAATATGAGTACCTCCAAAGAGGGAGTTATCTGTTTGTGCGGCGAGGGGCCCCTGTGCACACAGCTGCCAGGTTAAAATGGATTAACATGCAAAATTCAGTTCATAGTCTCTAGGGATTTAATCAAAGGTGAAAACAGGCAGACACACACACAAAAATATATAACAAATTTATCATCAGCAGGTAATATGTTGAACATACCAACATACACAGAAATAAGCAAAGTGAAAACATTAAACTGTCAAAAATATACATTAAACAGAACAAACAAAGCAGAGCAACAGTGGTCGCCGTGGAGGACAAGATGTTCTGCTCCCCAAAAGGAAGCTGAGACCACAACGCAGTAAGAACATCAATGAATTCAATATCCAGAACAGGAAAGATGGAAATAGCAAGAATAGAAAGAAAAAACAACCAGAATTTTAAAATATGAAATGTGATGAATACATGGGCAAATGGGAGCCACGATAGCTCAGAGGTTAGTGAACTGGACTACAAAGGTCAAGAGGTAGGGTTCGATCCCAACCGACGGCTTCCAGGTTTACCCAGCCTTAAATGGGTACCGGATTTTTTCCGGGAAAGTAGAGCGGCACGGGCGTAATACCGGCCACATTACCCCAAAAATCATGCGCCGAAGGTCTGTAAAATTTAAGGTCACTAACACCATATTCCCTATACACCACTTAGCGTGACGAGGGATCTTTACTTACATGGGCAAATGATAAAATACTTCTCAAGGAAATAAAAATCAACAAATAAAGCAGTTTTGTCAAAAGTAAGGATGAAACGAGGAACATGGAAATAGATGAAAATAAGAAAAGTAGATGAGGAACATGGACATAAGACAAGAAAACAGAACAGAAAATTGAAGCCTTTGAAATGTGGATTTATAGAAGAATAGGTAGAATTGGATGGAAACAAAAGATAACAAACGATAAAGTTTTAAAACAAATGAAAATAAAAAGAGAACTACTAAATACAATTAAGACAAGACAAATGAAATTTTTGGGGCATGTTAAAAGACACAACAGCCTACTAAAAGAAATATTGGAAGGAAAAATACAAGGTAAAAGGGGCAGAGGCAGACCAAGACTAGCATGGACGAGTAACATCAAAAGATAGTCAAGTCAATCTATGTCAGCCTGCACCATCAAAGCAAGAAACAGTAGAATGGCGATCCATGGTAGCCAACCTTCGTTGCGGAGAAGGCACACAATGATGATGATGAGTTGAGGAAGGTCATACTAGATGGTAACACTGACTTGTAGCAAGGCAAAAGTGTAATTGTAGAAAGAGAGAAATAGCACATCAGGTGATTAACTATAATAGTAAGACTATATATAGTAGACTAAGTAGTTTACCAGAGTTATATCAATAATGCTAAAGGAGTGTCCTATATTGGAGCCTTGGTGGCTCAGTGGTTAGTGTGTTCACTTCCTGATCAGAAGGATCTGGGTTTGACCCCTAAAAGTATTAGGATTTTTTTTTTTACCGACAGAGCTCTGGAATTCACATAGCTTTTAAAAATGGGTATCAGAAAATTTTCTGGGAAATAAAGGTGGCCTGGCATACAGCATCATTCAAAAATATGTCATGGAAAAATCTGGTCACTAACACCAAATTGCTCATATCTAGCAAGGCAGGGAACATTTGTCCTATATATTGATGGGAGTGAAACATCGATCATTACAGCATGTCAAGTCACCATTAATGCAAGACTATTCTCAAACACAATGCAGTCGATTGTAGGTATAGAAATGGCAAACCATGCAACAATTTAATAATGTGACAACAAGCAAGAACATAACACACATCATCATCAAGTACCATGCCTGCTGGCGTAGGTGATCAAGTCTCTCCACAACTTTTGATCTTGACAGTTATTTATCATTTCTGTTGTTGACCTTCTGCCAAGCCATTCTCTTAGTCTGGTATCTTTTCTCTTTGCTTTCCTCTATCTCTTCATCCCTCAATTTTTCCCAATTGTTACAATATATTCCATCTGTTCCCTTCTCATTACATGACCAACAAAATGATGATTGTTTCTTCCCAATATTGGATATAACTCTCTTTTTGCTTTGACCTCTTTCAAAATGTTTTCTTTGGTCTTCTTAGCTGTCCAACACAAATCGAACAATATAATAATGACACAACAAACAGGAACATAACAACACACACACATAACAATATAATAATGACACAACAAACAGGAACGACAAATACAACAATATAATAATGACACAACATACAGGAACATAACAACACACACACAACAATATAATAATAACACAACAAACAGGAACGACAACATACATACAACAATATAATAATAACACAACAAACAGGAACGACAACATACATACAACAATATAATAATGACACAACAAACAGGAACAACAACATACATACAACAATATAATAATGACACAACAAACAGGAACGACAACATACATACAACAATATAATAATGACACAACAAACAGGAACGACAATGTACATACAACAATATAATAATAACACAACAAACAGGAACGACAACATACATACAACAATATAATAATAACACAACAAACAGGAACGACAACATACATACAACAATATAATAATGACACAACAAACAGGAACGACAATGTACATACAACAATATAATAATGACACAACAAACAGGAACGACAACATACATACAACAATATAATAATGACACAACAAACAGGAACGACAATGTACATACAACAATATAATAATAACACAACAAACAGGAACGACAACGTACATACAACAATATAATAATAACACAACAAACAGGAACGACAACGTACATACAACAATATAATAATAACACAACAAACAGGAACGACAACATACATACAACAATATAATAATGACACAACAAACAGGAACGACAACATACATACAACAATATAATAATGATACAACAAACAGGCACATAACAACACACCAACAACAATATAACAATGACACAAGAACAACACAAGCACTAACCTGCATATGGAATATGGCCTGGGTTGGAGTCTTGGTAAATGCTCTGCAAGGAAAACACAAATACAGTTAGTGCTTATCTCAGAGGTCACTGTGATAGCAGAGGCTTGGATGCTCTCCACAAATCATTACTGGTTCAACAATCTCAGCAGTCATTGGAGCACTTCTGTTGGTCTTCACACTTTGCTTCCAAGATTCTGGGTTGCTGTCTGTGGTCTCATGAAGGTTAACCCACACCACGGATCCCTGGTCAAGCTATGGAGTTTGTACATGTTAGAGTTCTCCTCACATTTTTTCTAACATATTCTAAGGGTATATTAGAGCACCTACGGACAACCCGTGTTTGATTCCTGCTGGAACCAGTGTCAATTGTACTTGTGGTTGGAAAAAAATTAACTCCCCACAGATGACCCAGTCACTGTCAGAAATGGGTACCAGGGTAGTACTCTGGGAAGATGAGGAATGTCGCCTCGCATCATGAGTTTCAATGCTTGAAGTGACACTATCCAGAAGTCTCAGAACACTTCTTGATATGCGGTTGAGCACATGTGGGTGAAAACTTGTGTGCTAAGATGCTGATTCATGTCTCGTACTTGACCTTGACTTATGGATTTGTCCGTTGTGTAGTGAAGATGATTGTAACATGAACAATTCTGTTCATTCTATAATGTTGTCCCCACAGCCCTTTCTTTGTCTTGAATTCTTTAGCCTTCACTGTGCCCTGGTCTTTGCAGATCTTGTGACATGTCTTTACCATTGTAATTGATGTTCTTTCACCATTGACAATAGAATTGCTCATGTGGACTGTAGGATTCTCTTGTCCACCTCCTCATATTTGATATGATCTCTAAAAGATACGTGGCTACAGCTCCTCATATTTGATATGATCTTTAAAAGATACGTGGCTACACCACCTCATTCCAATTCAGTCCAAGTTGTTTCAGAATTGTGTTCAAGTTGGTCACAAAAGTAAACCCTTGACAAGTCAACAAGAACAAGCTCTGTGTGTGCTAGACCTGGGTAGAATTTTCAAAAGTGTATGTTTTTTTCTTTCAAGTGCATCATAAAAAGTATGATGATATTGTAGAAAGGAGGCTGTTTTTAAAAAAAAATACATTTCACCAATTTTGAAGAAATTTTTTTTTCCTAATGACAGGCAAAATCTCCTCGGCTGTCGATCAGACATCAAAGAAACTTTTGTAACACGAGAGAGGCATCGAACAAAGCTTTGAGGGAGTCAAACATGTGGTTGGATTGACGGACTTGCGGTGACCATATGAATAGACAATGTAACACCTCTGGTAGCAAAAACGCATTGTGTTCAAACTTTATGCCATAAATCTAACGCAACTCAGGAAATGATGACAGCATCAGATTCCCATGTTTCAGCTTAGTAAACACAGAGCTATCTAGCAAAACTTCCAAGAATTTACTATTTTTTGGAATCCCAAATGTAACATTTAAGTGGTAGTAATTATTATGATGGTATCATGAATACGTGAGCCACA
Organism: Megaustenia siamemsis; assembly: GCA_032433765.1. Taxonomy (NCBI): domain Eukaryota; kingdom Metazoa; phylum Mollusca; class Gastropoda; order Stylommatophora; family Ariophantidae; genus Megaustenia; species Megaustenia siamemsis. The sequence goes on from JAVIAB010000046.1 coordinate 2,851,510, forward strand.
GATGGGAATCGTAATCTAGGGTTAATATTGAAACTTGTGTTAGAAGACAAAAATAATACTTGACATGTCACATTTTCAAATTCCAGAAACACTGGTATGGAGTTAAACAAACCTTCCTGCTACTACAAAAGCCCTAAATTGGACTAGATTACCCATCCTACTAGCACATACTAAATCTATTTGCTGACTAAGTTACAAATTGCCATCACGTTTAATAAACATGAATTACCAGAAACTCACCAAGGACTGTCTCCAGAGGAGGCTTACATGATGGGAAGGTATACAAAAAGTCCAACAGAGAAATGTTTGGCTCTCGAATAAATTGGGTGTACTCTTGAGCTCCCTCTTTGCTGCACAGTTCCTGCATGCGACGTACGTCAAGTTCATCATGTGTATGTTCTATAAGGGCACGTATGAAGGCCTTCAGGATTAATTTGTAAAAATGACCATTAAACTAGTTCATCTGATGTAAAAATTAAATGTTAACATAAGTTTTGTTTCATCACTTATTCACTCTAAATTACATGTACAAATAAAACTGTAATTTGGTCAATAAAGTTTGTTCTCAAAATCATTCTGTCCTATAGAAACTTACAGACATTGATGTCAAATTGGGCAACAAGCATGCCATGGTAGTCCACAGCTCCTTCAATGTCAGAAGACTTGCCAGGATGATGAGGAACAAACCCAGATAGAACACAAAAATTAACTCCAATCTTGCCAGGTTGATGAGGAACAAACCCAGAAAGAACACAACATATTAACTCCAATAAGTCCTGATCTTTGACAGAAGAGGGGACTCTACAGTCATTTCTGTGTAGGTGAGAAGATGCAAGGATACAAGACTGAAGCTTTCATCTTTAGTGATGGAGGTCAGGTTACAAGATCTTGTGATGGAAGTTAGGCTGCAAGATCTTGTGATGGAAGTTAGGCTGCAAGATCTTGTGATGGAAGTTAGGCTGCAAGATCTTGTGATGGAAGTCAGGCTGCAAGATCTTGTGATGGAAGTCAAGCTACAAGATCTTGTGATGGAAGTCAAGCTACAAGATCTTGTGATGGAAGTTAGGCTGCAAGATCTTGTGATGGAAGTCAAGCTACAAGATCTTGTGATGGAAGTAAAGCTGCAAGATCTTGTGATGGAAGTAAAGCTACAAGATCTTGTGATGGAAGTCAAGCTACAAGATCTTGTGATGGAAGTCAAGCTACAAGATCTTGTGATGGAAGTAAAGCTGCAAGATCTTGTGATGGAAGTCAGGCTACAAGATCTTGTGATGGAAGTCAAGCTACAAGATCTTGTGATGGAGATCAAGCTCCAAGATCTTCTGATGGAAGTCAAGCTACAAGATCTTGTGATGGAAGTCAAGCTACAAGATCTTGTGATGGAAGTCAAGCTACAAGATCTTGTGATGGAAGTCAAGCTGCAAGATCTTGTGATGGAAGTCAAGCTCCAAGATCTTGTGATGGAAGTCAGGCTACAAGATCTTGTGATGGAGGTCAAGCTACAAGATCTTGTGATGGAAGTCAGGCTACAAGATCTTGTGATGGAAGTCAAGCTACAAGATCTTGTGATGGAGATCAAGCTCCAAGATCTTCTGATGGAAGTCAAGCTACACGATCTTGTGATGGAAGTCAAGCTACAAGATCTTGTGATGGAAGTCAAGCTACAAGATCTTGTGATGGAAGTCAAGCTGCAAGATCTTGTGATGGAAGTCAAGCTCCAAGATCTTGTGATGGAAGTCAGGCTACAAGATCTTGTGATGGAGGTCAGGCTACAAGATCTTGTGATGGAAGTCAGGCTACAAGATCTTGTGATGGAAGTAAAGCTACAAGATCTTGTGATGGAAGTCAAGCTCCAAGATCTTGTGATGGAAATCAGGCTACAAGATCTTGTGATGGAAGTCAAGCTACAAGATCTTGTGATGGAAGTCAAGCTACAAGATCTTGTGATGGAAGCCAAGCTCCAAGATCTTGTGATGGAAGTCAAGCTACAAGATCTTGTGATGGAAGTCAAGTTACAAGATCTTGTGATGGAAGTCAAGCTACAAGATCTTGTGATGGAAGTCAGGCTACAAGATCTTGTGATGGAGGTCAAGCTACAAGATCTTGTGATGGAAATCAGGCTACAAGATCTTGTGATGGAAGTCAAGCTACAAGATCTTGTGATGGAAGTCAAGTTACAAGATCTTGTGATGGAAGAAAGATTGCAAGACAGAACATTGTGTTCTGCATTTTCTGGTGATTGACAGCATGAGCAAAGATTATGTTCTCTAAATATGAATAGATGTGTTACCTAAATCTATTGTGTCCAGATATCAGTCTTTTCAAAATTCATCAGCTCAAGGCTGGTGACATCTCCATACAGCTACACCTCTCATCATCAAGTGCCATCTCTGCATTAAAGGTTGACTAACATGGAATGCCATTCCACACTACCTCTTGTTTTGATGGTGCAGACTGTCATAGGCTGACTTGTCCATCTTTTGATGTTACTCGTCCATATTAGTCTTGGTCTGTCTCTGCCTTTTTTGCCTTGTATTTTCCCTCCCAAGATTACTTTTAGTAGGCTGCTGTGTCTTTTAATAGCTGCAGACCACAATCTTTGGAACACACTCAAAGATGCAACTCAAACAAGAAGCAGACAAATTCATAGAAAAAGTAACATTTCTAGGGGCACTAAAAAATCCTAAATTAACTGTGACTGATGGAGCTTACTACTACTGTGTCCTTTAACCTGCCACAAATATCTCATTTGTCTTGTTTTAATTGTCTTTAATAGTTCTCTATTCTTTTTTTAGTTGTTTTAAGACTTCATCTTTCATTTTCTTTTCTTACCATCTGATACTTCAAAATCTTCTATAAGTCCACATTTCAAAGGCCACTACACACACACCCACCCACCCATCCATCCATCTATCTATCTATCTATCTATTGACCTTTCGAGCCGTAGCCAGCCCATAGGGCATAGACCAAGATACTCCTTCTCTTATCTGAATTTTTGTTCTAGCAGTTTTCTTTTAAAGATATGTTATCAAATCTCGCCATTTGTCTCTTTTCTGTGCAAGCAGCACTATCTCATTGAGGGAGCCGATTCCTGCTGCTCTTACCTCTCTTATCAATGTTCTTCTCAGTGTCTCTCTGGGTCTTCCTCTTTTTCGCTTACCTGTTGTTTCCCATATGAGGGCTTGCTTTGCTATTCGGTTATTATCTCTTCTCATCACATGTCCAACATATGACCATCGTCTTTTTTTTATTACTGAAGATATTAGTGGTTGATTGGCGATTTCTCTAATTTCCTCGTTTGTTTTGAATTCATTCCACACTATACCAAGTATATTCCTTAGACATTTATTTTCGAATGCGTTCAACTTTGTGTTTCTATATCTCTTGTTGTTTTCCAGCTTTCACACGCATACGTAAGGGTTGATAGTACATTTGATTTGAATAGTCTAAGTTTTGTGTTTGTGCTGATGAGTTTTTATTTCCACAACTTTTCAAGGCTTCTGAAAGACATTGCTGCTTTAGCTATTCTGATTCTAATTTCTTTACTACTACAACTCTAGAGGTGAAAATTAATAAGTTCAAATAAAGTGTTTGCCAGCTCAACGCTGGTGACAGCTTGTCCTGGTCTGGTACCGGTGATGACCACAAGAGCTTGCTGTGTTCATTGCTGTGCATGACTGTAGCAGTGTTCAGCAGTAGTTTCTATTTGATGCTCCTGCACATTGCCAACTTTCTCGCTGTCAGAAATTTTGTAATGACTTAAGTAAACTTGGATTATCTTACCTTGCTTGGTGACTCACGAATATTCAGGCATGTAGTCAAGATGTGCCTCAGGGTGCACACTGGGGGAATGTGTGGTGGAACAGCAGCACGTCGCTTCTGTGTGTCAGGGATAACTGACAATATCAGAGTGTCATCAGCTCTCACCACTTGTCCAAGTCTATATGTCAAAATATTCACAATCTACTGTTTGATCATAACAGAAACAATCAGGATGAAACAATGGGGTTTGGATGTAGAGTGCAGAGAAAAAAACAACAAGCTGTTGGTAAATACAAAGTATAGTCAAATGTGATTTTGGGTTTACAAATAAATTAATGACATGTCAAAATGTGTTGCTGGATAATGATCTAGTAGCATTTTGTGTCCAACACAACTTGTATTGCTGCAGAGTTCTGAACATAATTCCTGCCCACACAAGTTTCTTTCCCTACAACAGTGGGTGTGCTAAAGTCAACATATTTAATTTGTTTACTCTACACAGGAAACTTCTCCAACACATGACAACTAATAAACCAACAGAGGGTGTGTTAAAGTCAGCACATTTAATTTGTTTACTCTACACAGGAAACTTGTCCAACACATGACAACTAATAAACCAACAACAGAGGGTGTGCTAAAGTCAACATATTTAATTTGTTTACTCTACACAGGAAACTTCTCCAACACACGACAACTAATAAACCAACAACAGAGGGTGTGCTAAAGTCAGCATATTTAATTTGTTTACTCTACACAGGAAACTTGTCCAACACATGACAACTAATAAACCAACAGAGGGTGTGCTAAAGTCAGCATATTTAATTTGTTTACTCTACACAGGAAACTTGTTCAACACATGACAACTAATAAACCAACAGAGGGTGTGCTAAAGTCAACATATTTAATTTGTTTACTCTACACAGGAAACTTGTCCAACACATGACAACTAATAAACCAACAACAGAGGGTGTGCTAAAGTCAACATATTTAATTTGTTTACTCTACACAGGAAACTTGTCCAACACATGACAACTAATAAACCAACAGAGGGTGTGCTAAAGTCAACATATTTAATTTGTTTACTCTACACAGGAAACTTGTCCAACACATGAAAACTAATAAACCAACAGAGGGTGTGCTAAAGTCAACATATTTAATTTGTTTACTCTACACAGGAAACTTCTCCAACACATGACAACTAATAAACCAACAACAGAGGGTGTGCTAAAGTCAACATATTTAATTTGTTTACTCTACACAGGAAACGTGTCCAACACATGACAACTAATAAACCAACAACAGAGGGTGTGCTAAAGTCAGCATATTTAATTTGTTTACTTTACACAGGAAACTTGTCCAACACATGACAACTAATAAACCAACAACAGAGAGTGTGCTAAAGTCAGCATATTTAATTTGTTTACTCTACACAGGAAACTTGTCCAACACACAACAACTAATAAACCAACAACAGAAAACTTGAGTCACAACAACATATTGTGTCACATACATTTATTACAATGACACAAACACATGCACAGAGATAGCAGACAAAAACGGAGAATATTTAAAACTGCATCCATTTTGTGTGAAACAATTGGAGGATGAAATAAAAAGAGGCAAAAGAAATATGGTGAGACTGGGCACTTGAGATGATTGTATGTGACCTGTGAGCTACAGGAACTAGTCACAATGGGACTGATCACACAAGGATCTATCTTTACTGTGAAGTTGAGAAGATTGTCTGTGACCTGCGAGCTACAGGAACTAGTCACAATGGGACTGATCACACAAGGATCTATCTTTACTGTGAAGTTGAGATGATTGTCTGTGACCTGTGAGCTACAGGAACTAGTCACAATGGGACTGATCACACAAGGATCTATCTTTACTGTGAAGTTGAGATGATTGTCTGTGACCTGTGAGCTACAGGAACTAGTCACAATGGGACTGATCACACAAGGATCTATCTTTACTGTGAAGTTGAGATGATTGTCTGTGACCTGCGAGCTACAGGAACTAGTCACAATGGGACTGATCACACAAGGATCTATCTTTACTGTGAAGTTGAGATGATTGTCTCTGACCAGTGAGCTACAGGAACTAGTCACAATGGGACTGATCACACAAGGACCTATCTTTACTGTGAAGTTGAGATGATTGTCTGTGACCAGTGAGCTACAGTACTAGTCACAACAGGACTGATCACCTAAGGATCTATCTTTACTGTGAAGTTGAGATGATTGTCTGTGACCTGCGAGCTACAGGAACTAATCACAACAGGACTGATCACACAAGGATCTATCTTTACTGTGAAGTTGACATCTCAAATTAATAATCAAGAAAAGACCACCAAACAAGAGACAAGATAATTGCTGAAGGCCACTGACTTGTTTTACAGAAGAATGTTGAGAATATCATGCATAGTTGAGAAAGAGTATTAAGGATTTTCTATAAAAGGAGTCCAAAGCAAACAGAAAAAAAACAGCTTTTTGTAAAAACCATGAAGAAACCATCACTAATCTTGTTTGGCTGCCATGTATTAAGAAAATAACAACTGGAATATTTGGTGATAACTGGGAAAACTGAGGGAAAAAGTGATATGGGGAAACAGAGGGAAGAAGTGGTATGGGGAAACAGAGGGAAAAGGTGGTATGGGGAAAAGGAGGGAAGAAGTGGTATGGGAAAACTGAGGGAAAAAGTGGTATGGGGAAACTGACGGAAGAAGTGGTATGGAAAAACTTAGGGAAAAAGTGGTATGGGGAAACTGAGGGAAGAAGTGGTATGGGAAAACTGAGGGAAAACGTAAGGTCACCTTTGTCTATGTCCCTGGACATGCGGGAGTACGGGGAAATGAGAGAGCGGACAGGTTAGCTAGCTGCGCTGTCGTTGAGGACGGGCAACCGATGGATCGGGCGGACGTCATCAATGCACTCCAAGATGTGGGAAGAGCACAGGACTTCGACAAACACAGATCAACGTCGCTTCTTCGGATGATGGAAATGGGAGTTAAGATGGGCACAGCCAGAAATGAGAAACTTGGTGGTTGTGTAAGAAGACTTATCAACCAACATAGAACTGGAGTCGTCAGTCGCTGGACACTGAGGGAATTGCTGAGGAGGGGATCTGAGCACCTATGGACATGTTCGGAGTGCAATGATGATGACCCGCAAATAACTCAATAACTCAATAACTGAGGGAAAAGGTGGTATGGGGGAAACAGAGGGAAGAAGTAGTATGGGGAAACAAGGGAAAAAGTGGTGTGAGGAAGCTGAGGGAAAAAGTGGTATGGGGAAACAGAGGGAAAAAGGTTAACCCTTTCACCACTGGACCTTAAAAAAAAAAAAGAAATAAATTGTACCAGATAAAAAATGAGGGCAATAACATTTCTTGAGAGGGGCAAATCTCTGGACATACTTGCTTCATTTATATAAGTTTGTTGAAGTAAAATGGATGAGCAATTTGAATATGTCAACGTGTGCGTGTGGTGATTTAGAAATAAGTCAATGAGCAGATATGTGGTTTTTTTTGTCATTTTTCCCAAGGAAGGAGAATATTAAATCTGTGAATGTTTTTGTCCCCCATGTATTTTAGTGATGTCCAAAAACAGATACAGCAACAGAAGAACAGAACAAAGACACTATAATTGAATGATTTATTCACTTTATTACCTATTACATTATTATTCCCAATAGTTCAGTTTTGCCACGCATGTTGTAAGAGGCAACTAAGGAGGTTTGAAATCGTCACATGTGCATGGAGCAACCTTGTCAATGGAATTTACCCATGCATTTTGGGAAATGCTTTGATAAGTGCTAAAGTGGATATGGGGAATTCCTGACTGCAGTGAAGCCAGTTCAAGGACAGAACAGAATAGTTTTGTATGGTTTAAGTCAGGGAAACACTCTCTAGCAGACGTCAGTGTTAGGAAAATGCAAGTCAAGTCTCAAAATCACTATTTACTACATTTTCCTGAAAATGACCACAAAATATGACCTATGGAAGGGAAACAAGCGAGAAAAATCATGGTAATAATTATTAGTTACTTCCCTTATATAATAAACTATAATTTTGTAATAAAGGTATATATCATCATCATCATGTGCCATACCGGATGACGTAAGTGATCATGTCCTTCCACAATCTTCTATCTACAGTGCATCGTATCAGTTCTGTTGTTGACTGTTTTCCATGCCATGACACCAAGCTATCCAGTATTTTCTCTCTTTGTTGTCCACGATCTCTCTTTCCTTTTATTTTGCCAGTTGTAACCAAGTATTCCAACTTTCCTCTTCTCATGATGTGCCCAAAAAATGTTAATTGTTTCTTTCTCATGTTTTTTAGGAGTTCCCTTTTTGTGTTGGCCTCTTTTAGATTTTCTTTATTGGTCTTTTTAGCTGTCCAGGGAACTTTCAACATTCTTCTGAGAAATCCCATCTCTGTGGTCTCTAATTGTCTTTTCATATGTTTGTCTATACTGTCCATAATTCGCTTCCATCGGTCAGAATTGGTTCTATATAGCACCGATGAACTAACTCTCACTTCTATTGACACGGATTTGTTGCATAAGATATTTTTCATTTTCTGAAATGCTAACTTGGCCTGAGCTATTCTGCTTTTTATTTCTGTGGTGCATCTCCCATCTGCTGTTAAAGATGTATATATATGTATAGTAAAATTTGTCTATATAAATATACACAATATATATACATATATAAATACAAATATATGTCGGCATGAGTGAAAAGGTTAAGAGAACAGTTTGTAGGAAGTGGACAACAAAACTGATAAACTAAACAACCATAGGGAGGAAGTGGACAACAAAACTGATAAACTAAACAACCATAGGGAGGAAGTGGACAACAAAACTGATAAACTAAACAACCATAGGGAGGAAGTGAACAACAAAACTGATAAACTAAACAACCATAGGGAGGAAGTGGACAACAAAACTGATAAACTAAACAACCATAGGGAGGAAGTGGACAACAAAACTGATAAACTAAACAACCATAGGGAGGAAGTGAACAACAAAACTGATAAACTAAACAACCATAGGGAGGAAGTGAACAACAAAACTGATAAACTAAACAACCATAGGGAGGAAGTGGACAACAAAACTGATAAACTAAACAACCATAGGGAGGAAGTGGACAACAAAACTGATAAACTAAACAACCATAGGGAGGAAGTGAACAACAAAACTGATAAACTAAACAACCATAGGGAGGAAGTCAACAACAAAACTGATAAACTAAACAACCATAGGGAGGAAGTGAACAACAAAACTGATAAACTAAACAACCATAGGGAGGAAGTGAACAACAAAACTGATAAACTAAACAACCATAGGGAGGAAGTCAACAACAAAACTGATAAACTAAACAACCATATGGAGGAAGTCAACAACAAAACTGATAAACTAAACAACCATAGGGAGGAAGTCAACAACAAAACTGATAAACAACCATAGGGAGGAAATGGACAACAAAACTGATAAACAACCATAGGGAGGAAGTCAACAACAAAACTGATAAACAATCATAGGGAGGAAGTCAACAACAAAACTGATAAACTAAACATAGGGAGGAAGTCAACAACAAAACTGATAAACAACCATAGGGAGGAAGTGAACAACAAAACTGATAAACTAAACAACCATAGGGAGGAAGTGAACAACAAAACTGATAAACTAAACAACCATAGGGAGGAAGTCAACAACAAAACTGATAAACTAAACAACCATAGGGAGGAAGTCAACAACAAAACTGATAAACAACCATATGGAGGAAGTCAACAACAAAACTGATAAACTAAACAACCATAGGGAGGAAGTCAACAACAAAACTGATAAACAATCATAGGGAGGAAGTCAACAACAAAACTGATAAACAATCATAGGGAGGAAGTCAACAACAAAACTGATAAACAATCATAGAGAGGAAGTCAACAACAAAACTGATAAACAATCATAGGGAGGAAATGGACAACAAAACTGATAAACAACCATAGGGAGGAAGTCAACAACAAAACTGATAAACAATCATAGGGAGGAAGTCAACAACAAAACTGATAAACAACCATAGGGAGGAAGTGAACAACAAAACTGATAAACAATCATAGGGAGGAAGTCAACAACAAAACTGATAAACAACCATAGGGAGGAAGTCAACAACAAAACTGATAAACAACCATAGGGAGGAAGTCAACAACAAAACTGATAAACTAAACATAGGGAGGAAGTCAACAACAAAACTGATAAACAACCATAGGGAGGAAGTGGACAACAAAACTGATAAATAACCATAGGGAGGAAGTGGACAACAAAACTGATAAACAACCATAGGGAGGAAGTCAACAACAAAACTGATAAACAATCATAGGGAGGAAGTCAATAACAAAACTGATAAACAACCATAGGGAGGAAGTGAACAACAAAACTGATAAACAATCATAGGGAGGAAGTCAACAACAAAACTGATAAACAACCATAGGGAGGAAGTCAACAACAAAACTGATAAACAACCATAGGGAGGAAGTCAACAACAAAACTGATAAACTAAACATAGGGAGGAAGTCAACAACAAAACTGATAAACAACCATAGGGAGGAAGTCAACAACAAAACTGATAAACTAAACAACCATAGGGAGGAAGTCAACAACAAAACTGATAAACAACCATAGGGAGGAAATGGACAACAAAACTGATAAACAACCATAGGGAGGAAGTCAACAACAAAACTGATAAACAATCATAGGGAGGAAGTCAACAACAAAACTGATAAACTAAACATAGGGAGGAAGTCAACAACAAAACTGATAAACAACCATAGGGAGGAAGTGAACAACAAAACTGATAAACTAAACAACCATAGGGAGGAAGTCAACAACAAAACTGATAAACTAAACAACCATATGGAGGAAGTCAACAACAAAACTGATAAACTAAACAACCATAGGGAGGAAGTCAACAACAAAACTGATAAACAACCATAGGGAGGAAATGGACAACAAAACTGATAAACAATCATAGGGAGGAAGTCAACAACAAAACTGATAAACAATCATAGGGAGGAAGTCAACAACAAAACTGATAAACAATCATAGGGAGGAAGTCAACAACAAAACTGATAAACAATCATAGGGAGGAAGTCAACAACAAAACTGATAAACAACCATAGGGAGGAAGTGAACAACAAAACTGATAAACAATCATAGGGAGGAAGTCAACAACAAAACTGATAAACAACCATAGGAAGGAAGTCAACAACAAAACTGATAAACAACCATAGGGAGGAAGTCAACAACAAAACTGATAAACTAAACATAGGGAGGAAGTCAACAACAAAACTGATAAACAACCATAGGGAGGAAGTGGACAACAAAACTGATAAATAACCATAGGGAGGAAGTGGACAACAAAACTGATAAACAACCATAGGGAGGAAGTCAACAACAAAACTGATAAACAATCATAGGGAGGAAGTCAATAACAAAACTGATAAACAACCATAGGGAGGAAGTGAACAACAAAACTGATAAACAATCATAGGGAGGAAGTCAACAACAAAACTGATAAACAACCATAGGGAGGAAGTCAACAACAAAACTGATAAACAACCATAGGGAGGAAGTCAACAACAAAACTGATAAACTAAACATAGGGAGGAAGTCAACAACAAAACTGATAAACAACCATAGGGAGGAAGTCAACAACAAAACTGATAAACAACCATAGGGAGGAAGTCAACAACAAAACTGATAAACAACCATAGGGAGGAAGTGGACAACAAAACTGATAAATAATCATAGGGAGGAAGTGGACAACAAAACTGATAAACAACCATAGGGAGGAAGTCAACAACAAAACTGATAAACAACCATAGGGAGGAAGTGAACAACAAAACTGATAAACAATCATAAGGAGGAAGTGAACAACAAAACTGATAAACAACCATAGGGAGTGAAAGTTGTAAAGAGGTGACCAATGCCAGTAAGAATGGTACTTAATGAGAAAGGGACATGAAAGCACTTACCTCCCTAGAATTAAATTCACTTCGCTGCAATTGTTGGGGCATATAATGGAAATAGCATCACCAGGGCTGTACGTCACCTCAAGTCCCTTCAAAAGTAAACATATCACATACAAGTGAAATATCACAAATAGTTGCTAACATGTGACATAAGAATAGATGTAATATTACAGAGCATTCTTGATGTGAGAAATTTTCACTAAAAGACATTGTGATGAGATAACACTGTCGGGCCTACTTACATCAGTCAATAAACTATGGCTGACCAAGATCCACCTCTATATAATGGTCCTTGAAACATGCTACCCTGACCAAGTCTTGTGTGCATGCCTTTCTCATGTTACTGCTCCTAAATATGTAAACTGATTATTTCAGTTCTTTATCTTTAACTTCATAAACAATTGGCACCCTAGATTATGCTACTGTCATAAACATTACTGCATCACAACACATATTAATTCTTCAAAATTTAATATTTTGCAAAGGTCAACACCCCCCCCCCCTTTCCTAGTTACTTCCAGTGACCCCCGAGTGTCAGATTTGTTTCTATTGATGTAGATTATCTCCTCCTCTCCCCCCCCCCCACAATTAAATTTTGTGAGATACGACCTCATATAATGTGAAATAATAAACCAATAATTTTCAAGAAAATTGTTTTTTTTTATTTATTTATTTATTTTTGGGCTATGACCAGGAAAATTTCCTCAGCTGACATCAAAACAACCCATTTTAACTCAGAAACGCAGTAAATAACACTATGACGCAGCCGAACATACAGACGGACCTATGGCGACTGTACCAATAGACATTGTATCACGTCTGGTCCATGAGATCAAACTCAGATCATAAATCAACCTGAGCCAGGAAATCCAAGTCCCTGTGACTCACCTAGTGTCAATACACAGCTGTGTGTCAAAAGTTCAGAGAAAACACTATTTTTAGAGCTCCTAATGTTACATTCAAGTGGTAGCAATTTTTACTATGGTAACATAAAACACTGTCTGTCACAGATAGGTATCATAATCTAGAGTTAAACTAGTATCAGCCATATTGGTTAGACAAAAACCTTGCCAGATTTGGAAAATTGAACTGTTTTGGTCAGTTTTGAGTGCATGAATGACTCAACCGCTGAGTCTTCATCAACTGTCAGACAATCAGGTAACTTACAAGTTTTCCCACCAACACAATGTAAGCCAAGAAAATATCTGGCACTCACCTCTATACAAAGTTTCAATAGCAAGGTCTTTTTAACAGCGTCGCAGGCTGTAAGAATGCGGGCTGATAATACCTGTACTGTGAAGACATCTGATGCTGCACACGGCAGTTTGCATCCATTCTGATAACTCAAGGCTGACACCTGAACGAAAAAATATAGAATTAGTTTTTTTTAAACTGAAAGAAGGAAAAGTCAACAGTATTATGTGGGCTATGGTCAAAGACGATAATCAGGAGCAAGAAAGATGATAATCAGGAACAAAGAAGATGATAATCAGGAACAAAGAAGATGATAATCAGGAACAAGGAAGATGATAATCAGGAACAAGGAAGATGATAATCAGGAATAAGGAAGTTGATAATCAGGAGCAAAGAAGACGATAATCAGGAGCAAAGAAGATGATAAATAGGGCCAAGGAAGATGATAAACAGGGCCAAGGAAGATGATAAACAGGAACAAGGAAGATGATAAATAGGGCCAAGGAAGATGATAAACAGGGCCAAGGAAGATGATAAACAGGGCCAAGGAAGATGATAAACAGGGCCAAGGAAGATGACAAGCAGGGCCAAGGAAGATGACAAGCAGGGCCAAGGAAGATGACAAGCTGGGCCAAGGAAGATGATAAACAGGGCCAAGGAAGATGACAAGCTGGGCCAAGGAAGATGATAAACAGGGCCAAGGAAGAAGATAAACAGGGCCAAGGAAGATGATAAACAGGAACAAGGAAGATGATAAATAGGGCCAAGGAAGATGATAAACAGGGCCAAGGAAGATGATAAACAGGGCCAAGGAAGATGACAAGCTGGGCCAAGGAAGATGACAAACAGGGCCAAGGAAGATGATAAACAGGGCCAAGGAAGATGACAAGCTGGGCCAAGGAAGATGATAAACAGGGCCAAGGAAGATGATAAACAGGGCCAAAGAAGATGATAAACAGGGCCAAGGAAGATGATAAACAGGGCCAAGGAAGATGATAAACAGGGCAAGGGAAGATGACAAGCTGGGCCAAGGAAGATGATAAACAGGGCCAAGGAAGATGACAAGCTGGGCCAAGGAAGATGATAAACAGGGCCAAGGAAGATGACAAGCTGGGCCAAGGAAGATGATAATCAGGAACAAGGAAGATGATAATCAGGAGCAAAGAAGATGATAATCAGGAACAAGGAAGATGATAATCAGAGCCAAGGAAGATGACAAGCTGGGCCAAGGAAGATGATAATCAGGAGCAAAGAAGATGACAAGCTGGGCCAAGGAAGATGATAATCAGGAGCAAGGAAGATGACAAGCTGGGCCAAGGAAGATGATAATCAGGAACAAGGAAGATAATAATCAGAGCCAAGGAAGATGACAAGCTGGGCCAAGGAAGATGATAATCAGGAGCAAGGAAGATGACAAGCTGGGCCAAGGAAGATGATAATCAGGAGCAAAGAAGATGACAAGCTGGGCCAAGGAAGATGATAATCAGGAGCAAGGACGATGATAAACAGAGCGATGAAAGATAATAAACAGGACCAAGAGAAATGATAAAAGGGATGAAGAAAGATAAACAGCACTAGGAAAGATATTTAAATCACAAATATGTTTATTACAGCCAAAGGGTTCAAATTAAGGATAAAGAACAAAAATAACTCTTCATCTAACCAAAACTAGCAGAGGAAATATATGAGTTCACATCCTTGACAATATTGGATATAAAAATATTATTTCTTTGCTTCTATGGCCACCTGATGATTACTCTTCATCAACATCTGCCCTTATGTGGGCCAAGATATACTGCGCTGTGAGCGACAATAATGTTTTGTGCCTTTTGATCCAACAGATCCAACAACAGCAAGGCATTCCTGAGCAATCGCTTGCCCTCCCTCTTTGACCTTTACTGGCTTGTTTGTTTCCAGAGTCATGACACGAAGGTGATGCAAGATTTGATATCCTGACACAGTCAGCTTTGAGTTGCTAATTACATCTAGGGCAGGTCTTCAATACATGCCTCTTTTGTCAAGGTCTTAAGCCAACATTCCATGTGTCCTTGTGAAGTCAGCTTATAACTGTCAACCCCAGTGAGATTGAGACTTGTCTATAGAGATGTTTTATTGAGAGAGGAAAAGAACACACACAGGAGTTAGGAGTTTTGCTAAACAGATCTGGCAAAAAAAGTAGAGAAACATACAAGAAATAGAAATGAGAAAAATAAAAAAACAGATCAACATGTAAGTAAATCACTACAGAAATAGCAATATGTCTGACTATATGTATCATTTTCACTGACACGGTAGTGTTTTTTATTTTATTGTCATTCTAATAAAATTTGATGTTATTTCAATAACAATTTAAGTTTTTGTTTATTTAAATTTAACAAATGTTATGTTTATTTTACATGTTCTAACCAAAACTAGCAGAATAGGTTATAAAATATGTTATATGTTGGTTATAAATAAAGGAAACCTTAAAATTGGACACGTATGACATTGGGAGAGCTTTAAAAGTTAGGTTTCTTCAGCCGCCTTTATCCAGACTCGATCCTCCAGTCTGCCCTCAAGTGAGTCCTCCTTATCTCCCATCACGAGGCACTCACTCCTTCCAACCGCACCCCCCCCCCCTGAGAGAACCATTCTCACCCTCACAATTTAGCTGCTGTGAAGACCTCAACCGCTACCGTTCCATTCTCCTCTCTGATCCCACTACCCGTCTACTCTTTAGTGATCCCCCAATGATCGCCTTCAAGCGTGACAGGAATTTGGGAGATATTCTGGTTAGGAGCCATCTCCCTCGCTCCGACCATCAACACTTCGGTACAGCCCCTTGTGGTCGGAACAGTATCACCTGTGCCTATGTGCTCCCTACTGACTCTGTCTTATTCCCTAATGGATGGTTTGAGATCAAGCATGGCTTCACATGTGTGTCCCGTAACATCATTTATGCCAACGACGTCACATGACGTACATTGGCGAGTCTGGAAGATGATTAGCGGAAAGATTTTGTGAACATCTGTTCAACAGAATACTGGCACTCCAGTGTCTTCCCATTTCAACTCCCCAGATCACAAGGGCAAAGACGACATCCGTATCACTGGTATTGTCCTTTGTCACTCTGGCGACCGCAGCCGATTCGCTTTGGAGAACCGCCTCATAGTCCAGTATGGCTCGCTGACTCCACGAGGCATGAATGTATCACACTCGTACACATAGTTCCCTTTCGGTTACTCCTTCCCTTTTGCATAGCCTTCTCTACTACCCATGTTTGGGCTCTTTAGTCCATCTACTATGCCATGCCATTCATAGTTCACCTCCACTAGTCCCCATTGAGACACTTCGGTGTTCTCCTACACCTCTTTTTTCTGTGCTACTTACCCATCATATGTTTTTATTGTACCCCACTCTCAGCCTTTTGAGTACCTGTTATTCTACTGTTCTATTCTTTCTCCTCTGTTTTTTTCACACTGACCCCAGTGTGTGCTCTTCTAGTGATATGTACGTTATGCGCACATTTCTACACATATATGATTGTCCCTGTATGGGTGTGCACATGCATGTGTGTGTACATATGTATGGGTATATATATATATATATATATACATGCTTGTATGTGTGTGCAGATATATATGTATGTATATGCAGGTGTATATTGATATGCATAAGTAGGTACATGTCTTTTTGTACGTGTATATATGTATACACGCATCTGTGTGTGTGTGTATACATGTATTTACGGGCCCTTATATACTTTTAGACATTGTCAGTGTCTTTGCAGTCGAGGTTACCTAGACAGCGTTCCCCCCCGCTTGTGTATTTTTAGAACCTTTCACCTGACCAGAGGGTATAATTACAGCTAGACCCGTGTGACTCGCCCTTTTCCCATTCTGACCATGGTCCACGACACAGGGAAGTCATTTTTCTTTTCTTTAACCAATTTCGATTATTTTGTTTTGGATGTTTCTTACTAGTTAGCTATGTAGGATTAGTTTTATTTACTTACATATCTGTGGGTGCGTGTTGTTTGTTTGTTCCTGCTGAAGGCCTATTGAGCCGAAACGTCGTTCAAATCTGTGTCGTCTACTAATCACATAAAGATTTTACCATACCATTTTTTTCAATTTTCGCTTCCTTTAAAAGGGCACCTCTCACAGGGTGACGACAAGGAAGCTGAGAATAACCAACACAACAACGGAATGGTGGAAAGTGGTGCCACAAGGGGCAAAAGCAAGAAAAGCATCCTCGGAGGCAAAGAGTGCAACATGTTCAACCAATGCAGGACAAGAATAATCAGTAGATCAACACCTTGATCATTGCTGGAACTATGAGCTGAGCGGATATGGGAATAAAGTAAGGACAAAACAAAACAAAAAATTAAGAAGAAAAAAACACTGTAAAATGTCTGTACTTTAATATTGACCAATCCTTTATAGAACTAATACGGTTTTAAAATAAAACAAATTTTAAACAATTTTAATGACAAAAATTACCTGCACAGGATCATGGCTGAAACTGACAGACAGGAAGGGTGGTGGACAGACAGGAACTGTCAATGTCTGTTCTGAAAGTGGAGGCAAGGAACGAGCTAATGGCACAGATGAGATGAGTGCACTTGACAGTGATGATGGGATGCATGATGTTTCCTGCCATTTTTTCTTTGTCTCAGAGTCAGATATGTTGGAACTATTCCCTGACAATGGAATGACTTTTATCTGTGAGTCAGAACAACTGACAGATCTTTCTTCTGACGAACTCTTATGGTTGTGAGACAAAGTGAGATCTGCCAGACGCTGGACTTCCTGTGACGCTGCATTAATTTTTTGTTCTAAAGACACTTCAATGTTTGTCTGTAAGTCACGGCTGAACGTGGAATCATGTGCACTGTTAACATCTACATGGTTGTTAACATTTCCTGTACTGTCAACAAAATTTTGATCTGAGTTGAGCACTGCCTTGATCCTTGATGGTTTCTCATCTACCAATTCATTGCCAGGGATGAACTCTTCAGTGAGAGAAGTTTTTGTTAAACTATCATCCCCATTCACCAAACTTTGGGCTGTTTTGTCAGCACTTTTTTCTTGCTTCCATTTGGACAATCTCTGCCCACCTTTTTCAGAAATACTCAGAGCCTGCACTATCTCAGTTAGTATTACATCACCTGCTGTTGTCACTCCCAGGAACTGTTGTAAGGCTGGGTACAAGCCTTCAAGCCAAGGGTCTACCACAATCTCCAACCTGGCGAGTATAACATCACATAATAGAGCAACTACAACTTTTCAACAAGAGATAAGCTCTGATATCAAATATAACATCAAATAGAGCAACTACACATCAAATGGTGTTGGACAGCTAAACAAACAGAAAGAAAAGATAAACCACAAGGCTTTTGTCTGATGAAGGCTTTTGCTGAAAAATTGTAGCTTGACTTTCTGTTAGTTTAGCTTCTCAACACCATTTGATGTTGATTTCCTTAAAATTTAAAGAAACAGTTTCTTCCTGCAACTCTGTGTTTACACAGTTGGGTAGATGTTTTAACTGAAGACAAATAATATTCTTTTGCTTAGCATTCACCTGTTAAGTGGGCATGGATGCGTTGTGCCACTAGTTTATGGCAGCACTGGGGTGTCCTTAAACTATTAACAGTTTGTGAACAAATCTGAACACACATTAAACTATTAACAGTTTGTGAACAAATCTGAACACACATTAAACTATTAACAGTTTGTGAACAAATCTGAACACACATTAAACTATTAACAGTTTGTGGACAAATCTGAACACACCTTAAACTATTAACAGTTTGTGGACAAATCTGAACACACCTTAAACTATTAACAGCTTGTGAACAAATCTGAACACACATTAAACTATTAACAGTTTGTGAACAAATCTGAACACACATTAAACTATTAACAGTTTGTGAACAAATCTGAACACACATTAAACTATTAATAGCTTGTGGACAAATCTGAACACACCTTAAACTATTAACAGCTTGTGGACAAATCTGAACACACATTAAACTATTAACAGCTTGTAGACATATCTGAACACACATTAAACTATTAATAGCTTGTGGACAAATCTGAAAACACATTAAACTATTAATAGCTTGTGGACAAATCTGAAAACACATTAAACTATTAATAGCTTGTGAACAAATCTGAACACACATTAAACTATTAATAGCTTGTGGACAAATCTGAACACACATTAAACTATTAACAGCTTGTAGACATATCTGAACACACATTAAACTATTAATAGCTTGTAGACATATCTGAACACACATTAAACTATTAATAGCTTGTGGACAAATCTGAAAACACATTAAACTATTAATAGCTTGTGGACAAATCTGAAAACACATTAAACTATTAATAGCTTGTGGACAAATCTGAAAACACATTAAACTATTAATAGCTTGTGGACAAATCTGAACACACATTAAACTATTAATAGCTTGTGGACAAATCTGAAAACACATTAAACTATTAATAGCTTGTAGACATATCTGAACACACATTAAACTATTAACAGCTTGTGGACAAATGTGAAAACACATTAAACTATTAACAGCTTGTAGACATATCTGAACACACATTAAACTATTAATAGCTTGTAGACATATCTGAACACACATTAAGCTATTAATAGCTTGTGGACAAACCTGAACACACCTTAAACTATTAACAGCTTGTGGACAAATCTGAACACACTTACCCAACTCCGTCATCGGCCAATCCAGATGGATAGAACCGCTGTGCACCCAGCGCTTCCAATCGACTGTCCAAATCTCGAGGACAGCGGCAAAAGTTGGAATAATTTGAATCACCAAGACCTGAACATTTTAAAAAGTCACAAAACTATAGAAATTCTGTAATTACATTCAAACATTGCGATATTCTCTTTTTACTCTAGTCTAATAATGACAAACCAAAATAAAAAAACATGATACTCTGGTTTTGTGGGCCTGAATTTTACAGATATTTGTTTGTAGATGTACACATACAGACATTCCCCTGACTGTAGCCACTTGTGAGAGTGTACACATGGACACATTTCCCTGACTGTAGCTACTTGTGAGAGTGTACACATGGACACATTTCCCTGACTGTAACCACTTGTGAACCACATAGTGACTTTCCCCTGACTGTAGCCACTTGTATTGTGAGTGTACACACAGAGACATTCCCCTGACTGTAGCTTCTTGTATTGTGAGAGTTTACACATGGAGACATTCCCCTGACTGTAGCCACCTTATTGTGAGAGTGTGCACACAGAGACTTTCCCCTGACTGTAGCTTCTTGTATTGTAAGAGTTTACACATGGAGACATTCCCCTGACTGTAGCTACTTGTATTGTGAGAGTCTACACACAGAGACTTTCCCCTGACTGTAACCACTTGTGAGAGTGTACACATGGAGACATTCCCCTGACTGTAGCTACTTGTATTGTGAGAGTGTACACATAGAGACTTTCCCCTGACTGTAACCACTTGTGAGAGTGTACACATGGAGACATTCCCCTGACTGTAGCTACTTGTATTGTGAGTGTGTACACATGGAAACATTCCCCTAACTGTAGCCACTTGCATTGTGAGAATGTACACATGGAGACACTCCCCTAACTGTAGCTACTTGTATTGTGAGAGTGTACACATGGAGACACTCCCCTAACTGTAGCCACTTGTATTGTGAGAGTGTACACATGGAAACACTCCCCTAACTGTAGCTACACTAATAGATGACTTGACATCAATAACCAAAAAGACATGGAAACACTCCCCTAACTGTAGCTACTTGTGAAAGTGTACACATGGAAACACTCCCTTAACTGTAGCTACTTGTATTATGAGAGTGTACACATGGAAACACTCCCCTAACTGTAGCTACTTGTGAAAGTGTACACATGGAAACACTCCACTAACTGTAGCTACTTGTGAAAGTGTACACATGGAAACACTCCTCTAACTGTAGCTACACTAACAGATGACTTGACATCAATGACCAAAAAGACATGGAAACACTCCCCTAACTGTAGCTACTTGTGAAAGTGTACACATGGAAACACTCCCCTAACTGTAGCTACTTGTGAAAGTGTACACATGGAAACACTCCTCTAACTGTAGCTACACTAACAGATGACTTGACATCAATGACCAAAAAGACATGGAAACACTCCCCTAACGGTAGCTACACTAACAGATGACATCAATGACCAAAAAGACATGGAAACACTCCTCTAACTGTAGCTACACTAACAGATGACTTGACATCAATGACCAAAAAGACATGGAAACACTCCCCTAAATGTAGCTACTTGTGAAAGTGTACACATGGAAACACTCCCCTAACTGTAGCTACACTAACAGATGACTTGACATCAATGACCAAAAAGACATGGAAACACACCCTTAACTGTAGCTACTTGTGAAAGTGTACACATGGAAACACTCCCCTAACTGTAGCTACTTGTGAAAGTGTACACATGGAAACACTCCCCTAACTGTAGCTACTTGTGAAAGTGTACACATGGAAACACTCCCCTAACTGCAGCTACTTGTGAAAGTGTACACATGGAAACACTCCCCTAACTGTAGCTACTTGTGAAAGTGTACACATGGAAACACTCCCCTAACTGTAGCTACTTGTGAAAGTGTACACATGGAAACACTCCCCTAACTGTAGCTACACTAACAGATGACTTGACATCAAAGACGAAAAAGGCTTCCATAAATAAACATACAACGGTATTGAGCAGCTAGACTAACAGAAAGACAAGACAGACTTCAACATTTCAGCACAAGCCTTCATCAGGTATAGCAAACAAACTTCTACATACATGAACACCCTCCTGTGCTGTCAGAGATTTTAGCAGAGTTATAAAGGAGATCAAGGAAAACTTAGGTATATAACAAACCAGTAAACCTGGCAGCAGGTCCAAGATCAAATGGAAATAATAGCACAGATTAGACTCGGAGAGATGTGAAATAATACTTGTAATTATGATAGTAGCAGTAGTACAAACAACCTTTTTTCGGTTGTTTCCAAAATGGAGGAATTATTTTTCTCCGGCTTGGTATATAACCGTTGATCAGAGGTTTAACAAGCCGCTATCGTAAAAACGATGTTGTTAATGAAACGTAGATCTGATACAGAATAACCGAATAGCAAAGCAAGCCCTCATATGGGAAACAACAGGTAAAAGAAAAAGAGGAAGACCCAGGGAGACACTGAGAAGAACATTGATGAGAGAGGCAAGAGCAGCAGGAATCTGCTCCCTCAATGAGATAGAACTGCTTGCACAGAACAGAGACAGATGGCGAGATTTGATAAAATATCTTTAAAAGAAAACTGCTAGAACAAAAAATTCATATAGGAGAAGGTATATCTTGGTCTACGCCCTATGGGCCGGTTACGGCTCGAAAGGTCAATAGATAGATAGATAGTAGTCAACAATAGGACAGCTTTGTGTTTCTCTGAGAAATGTTGACATCAAACAATTTAAGGTGAAAGTCCAAGTCAATTATACAAAGGGAGAGCATTTCTTTTATTATAGACAAACAAAGAGGTTCTGAATCAGCTGAAAATTAAAAAAGAAAACTTATTGAGTAATAACTCAATCAAGAAAATGATTTAATTGAGTAATAACTCAATCAAGAAAATGACTTAATTCAGTAATAACTCAATAAGAAAATGACTTAATTGAGTAATAACTCAATAAGAAAATGACTTAATTGAGTAATAACTCAATAAGAAAATGACTTAATTGAGTAATGACTCAATAAGAAAATGACTTAACACAATTTTAAAAAGACAACAGAAATATTATGGACCTGTGAAGAGACATAATAGCCTTCTAAAGGTCATCTTGTAAAGGAAGATAGATGGTTGACAAGCCAGAGGCAGGCCAAGACTAAAGTGGACTGAGTAGGCTCAGTGATGACAGGTGGAGTCACATAGTCCTGTTAGAGTAGGCTCAGTGATGACAAGTGGAGTCACATAACCCTATTAGAGTAGTCTCAGTGATGACAAGTGGAGTCATATAACCCTATTAGAGTAGTCTCAGTGATGACAAGTGGAGTCACATAACCCTATTAGAGTAGTCTCAGTGATGACAAGTGGAGTCACATAACCCTATTAGAGTAGTCTCAGTGATGACAAGTGGAGTCACATAACCCTATTAGAGTAGTCTCAGTGATGACAAGTGGAGTCACATAACCCTATTAGAGTAGTCTCAGTGATGACAAGTGGAGTCACATAACCCTATTAGAGTAGTCTCAGTGATGACAAGTGGAGTCACATAACCCTATTAGAGTAGTCTCAGTGATGACAAGTGAAGTCATATAACCCTATTAGAGTAGGCTCAGTGATGACAAGTGGAGTCACATAACCCTATTAGAGTAGTCTCAGTGATGACAAGTGGAGTCACATAACCCTATTAGAGTAGTCTCAGTGATGACAAGTGGAGTCATATAACCCTATTAGAGTAGGCTCATTGATGACCAGTGGAGTCACATAACCCTATTAGAGTAGGCTCAGTGATGACAAGTGGAGTCACATAACCCTGTTAGAGTAGTCTCAGTGATGACAAGTGGAGTCATATAACCCTATTAGAGTAGTCTCAGTGATGACAAGTGGAGTCATATAACCCTATAGGAGTAAGCTCAGTGATGACAAGTCAAGCTGAGTCCTTCAGTGTACATTGCAGCAAGAACATGGAATTATTGACAGCTGCCACTGTTAATACCACACATGCAAAAAGATGAAATAGTTAAATGTCACAGAAGTTGCAATGAAGCAGACTGCTACCTTTTGTGTGGGAACAGAGAACAAGACTCTACAGTACAGACCTAGCATGGTATAGTGCAAGTGTGCCAGATAATCACGGCCCAGAGTTCTCTTCTTGATGCGCCTCATAAACTTCTCAGCATTGGGAGGTGGATCTCCATCACCTGTTGTTGATGTGACAATCACCACACACTTCTCCTTCTCTATATTAAACTGCAAATATCATAACACAAGAAGTAAGCACATTTTATTACAACATACATTTGTATGTTTATGTATATATTTAATACTGGGTTCCCTTCCCACTTCGATCCCAACTTGTTTGTATAGACTAGGGAGATAATTGAAAAAAAATATTTAAAATGGTATGGTAAAAGCTTTACATAATTGGTAGATGACACAAATTTGAACGACATTTCTGTTCAATAGGCCTTCAGCAGGAACAAACAAACAATACACACACACAGATATGTAAGTAAATAAAGCTAATCCTACATAGCTAACTAGTAATGAAACAACCAAAACAAAATCTTTGAAACTGGTTTAATAAATGAAAAATTACTTCCCTGTGTCGTGAACTGTGGCCGGAATGAAAAAGAGATTCACAGGTGTGCGCTGTAATTACCCTGCTGGTCGGAGGGTCAACGTGTAAAGGGTCTAAAAATATGTGAGTGGAGGGGAACACTGTCTAGGTTGCCTGGACTACAATGCCATTAACAATGCTTATAAGCATCTACGAGCCCACATTTACATGTTGTATAGGCATTGTCAGTGGCGTTGTAATCCAGGCAACCTAGACAGTGTTCCCCCCACTCACATATTTTTAGAACCCTTTACACATTGTTGACCCTCCGACCAGCAGGATATTTACAGTGCACACCCGTGAATTCTTCTTTCTCCTTCTGGCCACGGTCCACAATACAGGGAAGAAATTTTGTGTTTCTTAAACCAGTTTCAGTTATTTTGTTTTGGTTGTTTCATTACTAATTAGCTATGTGGGATTATTTCTATTCACTTACATATCTGTGTGTGTGTTGTTTGTTTGTTCCTAATGAAGGCCTATTGAAATGAAACATCATTCAAATTTGTGTCATCTATCAATTATGTAAAGCTTTTACCATACCATTTTTGTCAATTCTCCCTCACATTTAGCTTGATTGCAGCTTCACATTTGTATGCATTCATTTGTATTTCTTTGCCTTGACACCTTGGGTAGACTAGACTGGTTAGTCTGTTTCTAGAGACACTGCGAAGAGGTTGAGAAGGGTCTGGATGTTTCTGGTTCACCAATCCTGGAGCAAGTCATCATCTATGAGTTGCTGACACAGTCTACCTCTGTTTGGGCCTTAAAAAATGAGAGTCCTAGCCCAGATAATGCATTCTATCTCATTGTTTCTATCCATCTATTGATTCTATTAATTAACCATGGTATAGACCCTGTAATATGAGCATATCCTGAGTATGGCAAACTATAGTCTGACTCTAACGTAGGCTATGATCATTGGTCTGAGTCACAATAAATTAATATTGTTAAAATTAAAAGTGACAATATCCACAAATCAACGAATGAATCACCGACGTCTTGTCCTTTGTAGCCCAGTTCACTAACCATTGAGTGGATTGAGCTATCGAGGCTTCCTCGGTTGACGTAGGGTAAGTGATAATCAAAATGTCCTTCCAACAAAAGACAGAGAAAGTCTCTATCCACAGTACATCCTATTAATTCTGTTGTTGTTTTCCACGCCATGACACCAAGTCATCTATCTAGTATCTTCTCTCTGTCGTCCGCTATCTCTCTTTCCCTATATTTTGGCAGCTGTAAAGAAGTATTAGTATTCCAACTTTCCTCTTCTCACGATGTGCCTGAAACATGTTTGTTTCTTTCTGATGTTTCTTAGGGAGCTCCCTTTTTGCATGAATGAATTTTATATTAAATACAAGACCAGACGTTGAGAAGAATGAAGATAACAGAAGTGAGAGTAGTTGTATCTGTGAAGTCGGTTTATTATTGTAAAACTGATATACAAGACCCAAACAATACTTTTTAATACTAGCCTTCATACTAGACCCAAACAATACTTAAGTTAATACTAGCCTTCGTGCCTGTCTCCTCCAGGGAATAAAGGTCCACAGAAAGTCCAAACTTGGGGGCTTTCTCCGCGATTTCTTCAGCTATGGCCTGTGATTGCCCTGTCGCTGACCCATAGAGAAGTAAGAATCGGTTCTGCTTGCCTGCATCCGACATTGTTTATCAAACTGTAACTACAACCATTGTGGCGATCAGATCATTTGTGTGGCTTCCTCCGTCCGTCCAATTCGACATCCGAAGATGAAATGACTGGAAATAGCAGAAGTCTACCACAGGTTGACCTCTCACCCCGTAAAAGTGTCACTGATTGGTCAAGACATGACCTTTACACTTTGAACCTTCGTCTATGGATACATTCACTTTTTCGAAATTTTTATAAAATTAATGGAAAAAAGACAATGGAAACCGCTAGGAATTAAGAAACAGCTATTTAACCTAATTAAGATAAGACAAATAACATTTTTTAGGACAAATAGAAAGACATAAACTACCGTGAGTCATCATAGAGGGGAAAATACACTGTAAACGAGTAGGGGCCTATAAGAAGTAGCTTGCATCAGACATAGTTGACTTCAAGGAACTGTGAAATGGGCGAGCAGGAGAGGAAAAATAAAAAAAAAATAAAAAAATGGTATGTTAGAAGCTTTACGTGATAAGTGAACGACACAGACTAAACGTTTCGGCCCAATAGGCCTTCAGCAGGAACAAACAAGAAAAAAAACACACACACAAAACTAATAACGAAACATTCAAAACAAAAATATTCGAAATATGTTAAAGAAAATAAAAATGTCTATCCTGTGTGTTTGAAAAGGAAATGGTAACAAAAGTGTGACTGTCGTGAATGTGCAGAAATGTGCGCAAATGCACACCGAACCAGAGGAGTTCACACAGGGGTCAGTGTGCAAACACAAAGGAGAAAGAATAGAACAGTAGACTAGCAGGTGCTCAAAAGGCGGTAAGAGTGAGATGTCTGAGAGTGGGGTACAATAAAAACAAATGAGGGGTAAGGAGCACAGAAAAAAGGTATAGAGGAGAACACCGAAGTGTCTCATAAGGGACTAGAGAAGAAGAACTATAAATAGCATGGCATAGTAAGTAGTTCAAAGAACCCAAATATGTGCAATAGAGAAGGCTATGCAAAAGGGATGGAGCAACCAAAAGGAAACTATGTGTATGAGTGTGATACATTCATACCTCGTGGGGTCAGCGAACCATACTGGACTATGAGGCGATTTTCCAAAATATAGCGGCTGCGGTCGTCAGAGTAACAAAGGACAATTCCAGTGACACGGATCTCGTCTTTACCCGTGTGATCATGGGAGTTGAAGTGGGAAGACACTGGAGTACCAGTATTCTGTTGGACATCCCGTAGATGTTCACAAAATCTTTCCGCTAATCTTCTCCCAGACTCACCAATACAGGTCAAGTGGCATCGTTGGCATATGATGGCATAAATGATGTTGCGGGACACACAAGAAGGAGAGTTAGAGAAAGAGATAAGAAGATAACACATAAGAAAGGACAGGCCTTGACTTCACAGAGTCCCAAAGAATGACTAAAGATAAAGAGATGGGGGAAGGTTGATGAAGTCTGTCAGTGATGCCCCAACAAGCCCTAGGTTTATGGGAAGAAGGGGAAGATTGCGTCTGCTATTGCACTAATCAGTATGTGTTTAATAGGAAGTTGGTCCTTCTTCAAGTTTGTTGAATCGCATTTTGCTTATGTGCATGGCAATATATCAGTGATATTTTCATGATAGAAGTCTTGAAGATTAGAAGTATGGTGGTTGTATACGTGAGCGTCAAATAAAAAAAAAATCCCAGAAATACTTTGTTGGCTACATTTATTGCAGTTTGGAATAACTAGTCTCCTTTAAGGTATTCTTCATTCGAGTTTAAGCACTAGTCTTAATGTTGCAGTTTCCTCATTTTACAAGTCCAGCTTGTTGCAGGAGCTACTGAGTTAAGTGCTCTGTGCACACCGTGAGCTGTGTGTCTCATCCGTTTTGATCCTGCTTCGATATCCCGCTTGTTTACGATGAATGATGATATCATATGACAGGGAACAGTTGGCTGTGTTCACTTTCTACTCGGTGTCGCCTTATGTCTTTTGGCGTGTGCTGAGACTGCTACGATGGGGACTACAGTCACCTTTGTTTGTGTGGGAGATTAGATATTAATTCGGATGATTACGCTGGCACGGGCGGTTGAGCAATTATGGATTTTAATTCGTTTGCAGTGATACCGGGGCCTTCCATAACCAAATAACCAAATAGTTGACTATAGATTTTGTAGTAGTAGCCTCCGTCAGTCATAGATGACTATAGATTTTGTAGTAGTAGCCTCCGTCATTCATAGTTGACTATAGATTTTGTAGTAGTAGCCTCCGTCAGTCATAGATGACTATAGATTTTGTAGTAGTAGCCTCCGTCAGTCATAGTTGACTATAGATTTTGTAGTAGTAGCCTCCGTCAGGCATAGATGACTATAGATTTTGTAGTAGTAGCCTCCGTCAGTCATAGTTGACTATAGATTTTGTAGTAGTAGCCTCCGTCAGTCATAGATGACTATAGATTTTGTAGTGGTAACCTCTATCAGTAACAATTGACTATGGATTTTTCAGCACCCCTAGGAAATATTATTTTTTCTTTTCTTTCGTCGTATATTCCCTTTTTTTATGAATCTGTCTGCTTCTTGTTTGAGTTGGAGCTTTAGAGTGTGATTCCAAAGATTGCTGTCTGCAGCTATGTCTTCCCAGGCTGCAGGGTTTATATTAAGAGTCTTCATGTCACGTTTACACATACTCTATAAATCGGAGTTTTTGACGCCCCCTTTTGTCATCTGCTAGTTGTCCTTAAAGTATATTTTATGGTATGCGGCCAACTTTCATACGGTGTAAGTGGCCAAGCCAGCGTAACCTACGTTGCTTAAGCAGCGTGTAGATGTTCCGGAGGTATGTGTGAGTGAGGACCTTCACGTTTGTCACCTTGTGTGTACATAGAGCTAGGACTCGAAAAATAAAGGCATGTACACGGAGACAGAACTCGAGAAATAAAGGCATGTACAAGGAGACAGGACTCGGGAATAAAGGTATGTAGAAGGAGACAGGACTCGAGAAAAAAAGGTATGTACAAGGGGACAGTACTCCAGAAATGAAGGTATGTACAAGGAGACCGGACTCGAAAATAAAGGCATGTACAAGGAGATATGACTCGAGAAATAAAGGCATGTACAAGGTGACAGGACTCGAAAAATAAAGGCATGTACAGGGAGTTAGGACTCGAGAAATAAAGGCATGTACAGGGAGTTAGGACTCGAGAAATAAAGGCATGTACAAGGGGACAGTACTCCAGAAATGAAGGTATGTACAAGGAGACCGGACTCGAAAAATAAAGGCATGTACAAGGAGATATGACTCGAGAAATAAAGGCATGTACAAGGTGACAGGACTCGAAAAATAAAGGCATGTACAGGGAGTTAGGACTCGAGAAATAAAGGCATGTACAGGGAGTTAGGACTCGAGAAATAAAGGCATGTACAGGGAGTTAGGACTCGAGAAATAAAGGCATGTACAAGGAGATATGACTCGAGAAATAAAGACATGTACAAGGGACAGTACTCCAGAAATAAGGGCATGTACAAGGAGACAGTACTCCAGAAATAAAGGCATGTACAAGGAGACAGTACTCCAGAAATAAAGACATGTACAAGGAGTTAGGACTCCAGAAATAAAGGCATGTACAAGGAGACAGGGCTCGAGAAATAAAGACATGTACAATTGGCTCCTGAAACTGTTAACGACTTTATGATCCAACAAATGACAGACAAACCACAACGATTTTTCAAGAAACATCACCTTCATTAGCATAGCGCCATATTTTAATTAAACAAATCCCGAACACTCAACGATAAAGAGCTTCCAACAAGACAAACTGACATTTTTGGAAAATCTGAAGAGAAGCAACGCTCAAGTGAAGGTCATCTTGGAAGGAAAAGTTCAAGGTAGATGAGGCAGACAAAGACTGAACTGATAACATCAAAATGGGTACAGGTGAACCAATGACGACATGCACTATCAAAGACAAGAGACAGATTAAAACGTCGCTATAGCCTTCGATGTGGAGACAACTCCCAATGAATGGTGCTCCATGGTAGCCAATTTTCAATGTGGAGACAGCACCCAATGAATGAATGACACGCCATGGTAGCCAACCTTCAATGTGGAGGCAGCACCCAATGAATGAATGGCCCTTCGTAGTAGCCAACCTTTGATGTGGAAATGACAACCAATGAATGATTCTCCATGGTAGCCAACCTTCGATGTGGAGACGGCACCAAATGAATGACATTCCATGGAAGCCAACTTCCGATGTGGAGACGGCACCAAATAAAAGGTTTTCCCTATACCATACAACACCCCCAAACAGTGGTAAGAAATACTTCACTGTACTAGATCACAACAATATGAAACCAGTGGGGACTGACCACTTCCTCGCTGTTAATTGATTGATTATCCTTTTGAACCGAATATGACGCATAGGACAGAAGTCATAGTTATCCATGTTTGACGGTCAGCTACAACTTGTTTTAGTTCTTGTTTGTTTCTGAGACTCATAGCTGCGCTCTCTTTGAAGATGACTCTACGCAGGGAGTGATGTGAAGACATACAATGATTGTGGTAGTGTTGTGAAGACATAGAGTGATTGTGAAGATATACAATGATTGTGGTAGTGTTGTGAAGACATAGGGTGATTGTGGTAGTGTTGTGAAGACAGAGTGATTGTGGTAGTGATGTGAAGACACAAAATTATCATGGTTATGATGAAGACATAAAACTGTTGTGGTGATTGATATAGATGTAAAATTGTGGTGATTGATATAGATGTAAAATTGTGGTGATTGATATAGATGTAAAATTGTGGTGATTGATATAGATGTAAAATTATGGTGATTGATATAGATGTAAAATTGACAACAAAGTCCCAAATGTTTCTAGTCAGATCTTTACTTTAATATTTGCATGTGCAGCAGTATCAACTATTAATACTTATGATTGCAGCTATAACAACTCAACTGATTGAGGCAACCAAACATTCTAACAACATATACAGACAAGCTCAAATTCTATGGATCTAGTGCTAGCTGGTGGTCATCACAGCACACACTGCTTGGTGTAGATAGAACAACTTGTGAAGAAGGTCGTGCATGGTTACTAATAATGATGTTTGAAAATGTTATTTTTGGTTTAGCAAGATGGGTTAAGTGCATGACAGTCTCTTTTAGAAATAGTGGCTTTTGTGCAAGATGTCTATGTCATAGAGAATAAGTGACATTTAAGTAATCTCATGAAGGAGTGGGCTTTTGGTAAGATACTTGATAACTGATGGGACTAGTTTAAAAAAAAAGGAACTTATCAGACAACAATGCAAGTGGTCTGA
Source organism: Megaustenia siamemsis (assembly GCA_032433765.1). Classification (NCBI taxonomy): domain Eukaryota; kingdom Metazoa; phylum Mollusca; class Gastropoda; order Stylommatophora; family Ariophantidae; genus Megaustenia; species Megaustenia siamemsis. The sequence goes on from JAVIAB010000046.1 coordinate 2,882,814, forward strand.
TGTATCATATAATGCCTTGAAACAAGATCAGCTGCATATTGCATGTAAATAATTGTAGAGAAGATCAAACTAATGACTGAAAGACATGAAGATAGTGATATCTATGATTACACAATATCAGGAAACAGTCACAAGCTTCAGTGTTTAACATCACTTGTCTCTGATGAGAGATAAGTTCTATGCACACTATAGCTGCCATGACAAAAATAGATCAATTTGGAAAGATATAGCTATCGATAATGACTAAAGAATTAGTCTGATCCAATTCCTTGTTGACACATACCTCTTTTGATATTCTTGAGTCATGGATCCTAACAGGTGGACCACAGAGATAATGACAAGCTTCAAAATAATGTGATGCTGTAGGACCACACACAGCATCCAAATAATGTGATGCTGTAAGACAACACATTGAATCCAAAATAATGTGATGCTGTAAGACAACACACAGCATCCAAAATAATGTGATGCTGTAAGACAACACACAGCATCCAAAATAATGTGATGCTGTAAGACAACACACTGAATCCAAAATAATGTGATGCTGTAGGACCACACACAGCATCCAAAATAATGTGATGCTGTAGGACCACACACAGCATCCAAAATAATGTGATGCTGTAAGACAACACACAGCATCCAAAATAATGTGATGCTGTAGAAAAAAGGCATCACCAAACTAGATCATGCTACATTTAAAGATGGTCTGAACAGAATCTGGCAATACACAGGTGCCTACAAAGAGATCCTAATGTCATAAGGAAACATATGATTATCCATCACACTTGCCAAGCTTGGCAGCAAACAGTCTAGGAGGGAATGATGTTTGAGCAGAAAAACATGACAAGAGGAAAGCATCGGAGAAGGGATAGGCCAAGATTCCTTTAGTTCACAATGAACAATCACAAACAGAGAGAAAAGGCGGAAGCTGGTTGTGGCCATCAATATTGCTCCAGCGGCAATGAGGGTTATGAGATGGGAAGTAAGAAATGTATCATTTATGATTTAGGATGAAACACCTGATATTCATCATTTTTCATCAGAAAATGAAAAACATGAAAGAACGATCCAAGAACTGCATTCACTCCTGCTGCAGACACTGTCTGTCAATCTTCTGTAGCATACACATTTGTGAGTCAGTCACCAAGACTGCGTGATCCACATTCTGTGTAACCAACCATGTTATCACCGCTGTTGCTGCTTACATCTCCATTCTCATGCTGGACACTGTAATGCTACACTTGCCAGTTTCCCTAGCCACTTTTGGACACTGTAATGCTACACTTGCCAGTTTCCCTAGCTACTTTTGGACACTGTAATGCTACACTTGCCAGTTTCCCTAGCCACTTTTGGACACTGTAATGCTACACTTGCCAGTTTCCCTAGCTACTTTTGGACACTGTAATGCTACACTTGCCAGTTTCCCTAGCCACTTTTGGACACTGTAATGCTACACTTGCCAGTTTCCCTAGCCACTTTTGGACACTGTAATGCTACACTTGCCAGTTTCCCTAGCCACTTTTGGACACTGTAATGCTACACTTGCCAGTTTCCCTAGCTACTTTTGGACACTGTAATGCTACACTTGCCAGTTTCCCTAGCCACTTTTGGACACTGTAATGCTACACTTGCCAGTTTCCCTAGCCACTTTTGGACACTGTAATGCTACACTTGCCAGTTTCCCTAGCCACTTTTGGACACTGTAATGCTACACTTGCCAGTTTCCCTAGCCACTTTTGGACACTGTAATGCTACACTTGCCAGTTTCCCTAGCCACTTCTCTGCCATGTTAGTATGCCACTGAAAATGAGTGTCACTGCTGTTAAAGCTGGGGATGGTGTCAAACTCCATGCAACAAAAAAATCTGCAGCACAGGCGATGATTCTGGGTGACTTCCATGGAATAGAAACATCTTATGATCGCATGTTCTCTTCGAATTAACAACAAAAAAAATCACTGAAAATCAGCATTTATCTGGGAGCCTTGTGAAAACACAAATGAACTAGCCACCATAATTCCCAGAAGTCACAAGAATACTTGAAGTGACAATAAAGAACAAAATTAGAAATGAAGAAATTAGGGAAAGGGTAGGAGTAGCAACAATCTGAGCTGTATCTTCAGACAACAGCTGAGATGGTTCAGGCAACATTCCACAACAACCAGATGTAACAACAGAGGAGGGAGAGGAAGAGGCACCTGAAGAAGAGATGGACAAGCAAAATATCTCAGGTAACACAAAGCACCACCATCATGTGTCAGGTGAAAGAACACTATTTTCACTTGATTCTGAAAGCAAATGAAGACAGAGAGAACAAGACCAGACAAAAGAGAACCACAGTATTATGAGACAAAATGATGAACCATTACATTTTGACAAAAATAGTCATCAATAAATTTTGGGTTTTAACAAGAAAAATTCAATTAAAATCATAAATAAATAAATTTGGGATGAAACATTAATTTGTATATCAAAAGTTATATATATATATATATATATATATATATAAATATATTTAATATACTGACAAAAAACATGAATTGCAAATTTTCTGGAGGAAAAAATAAGGAAACATTAACTTTGGTGCAAAAACATTAATTATTAAAATTTGGACCTTTGGCAGTATGACCAAAAAAGAAGTCATAGAAAAGTGTATGTAGCTGCTTTACAAGTTCTAAAATACAACAAAGCAGCACATTCTGACATAAGTCTTCATCTGTAAACTAAACAAAGAAGAAACAAACTCAACATTTAAGCACATATAAATTAAGGAAATAAAGGTTCCCTTCCTTTGCCTTGCTTGGCGTATGGGGAATATGTTGTTAGTGACCAGATTTTTCCATGCCCAGAGTTCATTTTTGGGGGATTTGTTCAGTATCACACCAGGCCACTTTTACTTCCCAGAAAAAAATATCTAGTACCCATTTATAGAGGCTGGGTGAACCCGGAGCCTTATCAGTCCAAAATAAAATCTGCCACTTCTGGAGATTGAATGTTGACCTTTCTGATCATGAAGTGAGCACACTAACCACTCAGCCACTGACGCTCCTCAAATAAAATAATAAATCATGTAAAGTACTTATTCCAATGCCAGAAATCATATTCTCTTGCCCTGTCGCAGCACACTGACTAAATAGGACCAAGATGGCTGTCAAATGTTCAGTTATAGAGCCAATGAGCAAACCAATCATTACTGAAGACTTCTATTGAAACATTCTGTTTGGTTCTGTTTTTTACCTGTAAAATAGCAGCTACATACACTTGTTTATTATTATTTTGTTTACTGGCTCAGCTTTACAGCAGCTTGGAATGTTTATACGATTAAATATTATATTATATTGCATATTCATGCTTATTTATAAAAATCAGTCGTACAAACTCTATAAAAACAATGTCAATTTCTTGTTTTTCCACCAGCTTTCCAACAAACACTCAAGTTTTTCAGTAAAAACACTTTCACTCACAAAGTCACTTATGTGACTTATCAACATGAAATTATATTCATAAATCACAAAGAAAATAAATCAATAAATCCAGACACGTAATCAATTTGCCAGCTACAACTATCTACAATATGGCCAGATTTAACTGTGCAGACATTTATAAATATAAATATAAATATAAATATAATTGCAACTATTTTATATCAATTTATTAGCAAAATACATGTCCATTAACAAATATTATGTTTGTTATAAACAGATATAATATTAATCTCATTCCTGTTAGTCTGACTTTAAGTTTAAAAATTTTTTTTTTTTGGGTAACTTTTTAATATAAAGGCTATGAGGGTTCACTTTGCATGTCAAACACTAAGGTTCAAAGCCCATTCATCCTTGCCAGCCATCCCAGCCGGAAAATGAAGTGGGTATCTGGCCATTGGTCTGGGAAGTTCAGGCATCCGGGGAGAGAGCACTGAGATGCACCCCCTTTTAAAGATGTGCTCATGATAAGTGTACCCACTCAAAAGATGTGCTCATGATAAGTGTGCCCCCTCAAAAGATGTGCTCATGATAAGTGTGCCCCCTCAAAAGATGTGCTCATGATAAGTGTGTCTCATCAAAAGATGTGCTCATGATAAATGCAGTCCCTCAAAAGATGTGCTCATGATAAGTGTATCCCCTCAAAAGATGTGCTCATGATAAGTGTACCCCCTCAAAAGATGTGCTCATGATAAGTGTACCCACTCAAAAGATGTGCTCATGATAAGTGTGCCCCCTCAAAAGCTCTGCTCATGATAAGTGTGTCCCATCAAAAGATGTGATCATGGTAAGTGCAGTCCCTCAAAAGATGTGCTCATGATAAGTGTACCCCCTCAAAAGATGTGCTCATGATAAGTGTGTCCCATCAAAAGATGTGCTCATGATAGGTGATAAGAAACCATGGATTAATTTTTCCAATTTTTGAAAAATCATGTCACTGCTTCTGGTAGGCTTTGAACCCAGGTCCTTTCTGTCTTGAGACTGATGTCATACATCTAGACTACCCAGTGCTGCCCCCTGTGACTCTTTTTGTTAGTGTAATCCCAAATAGAATAATCCAAATTATAAGATTTTCATTCTACACATGTTTAACTCCGATGTTTCATTATCTTTTGTTGATTCAAAAACAATTGCAGTAGGAATTATTTAAACAATTAATCATTGACTGAAAACAATAAAATGGTTTATTGAAAAGGCAAATATACAATGTGCATTGGTGACTTTATTAATTGAAGCAAACTCTGCTATATTTTTGTGCTGATCATTTGGTACTTCACAGATTTAAAATATAAATACACAATCATTTGACTGTACACATTTTCTGTTCATGAAACTATTAACTTTAACACAAACCCTACCATGAGCCACAAAAACATATTCTAGTAACAGCAGCGCTGAATCCTACAGCCAGTTTTTGTGGCTTTTAATTTATAAATGTTTCAAAGTTATTGTCATTAAAACCGTGTAATTCTCTCATTTAACCTCTTGCACAAGTTCCTGAGCAAAATGTCTGAACAAACCATGTGCTTTAGATCAATTTTCATTTATTTTGTCACCGTTATTTCAAATTTTTAAAAAGTGAAAAAATGGGTGAATTATTTCAGGGAAAAGTATGCTTACAAGACCCGGAAAAACATTCACAAATAATCAACAACAATAAGAACTTGTTTTCTGTTTATGTGTGAAAATTTTTTTCAGAGTGTTGTAAACATACCTCTTGTCCTGAAATTATTCGTTGATCTATCACATCGGAAGTTTCCCTCCTTAATTATATTCATTTATTATTATTTGTCTCCTGAAAAAATATATCCGTGCCTGAGTGTGTTAAACCTGTGAGTCAGGAATGTGCTAAGACAACAGCTTATTGCTGCAGGTTTCTGTAAAGATGAATCAATTTGGCACACAGGTTTTGATCGCACAATACTAAATCTAAAAAGTCTTTTGGCCGTGATTGTCCAAAACTAAATCAAATAATGTGTCCAATTAATTTTTTCAATACAGGAAGATAACCTTTGAATTAAAAAAAAAATTGTAATTCTGTCATATCAGTGAATTGTAAAAAAATATGTACTATAAAGGTCTTGAAAAAAAATAAGTTAATGTCAAAGATAATAAAAAAATAGTGAGGTATTAAGACATTCAAAACAAATAAAGACATTAAGTTTAGACCAGGGTTAGGCAAGCGTTCATAAACTAGATGCCAGATCTGGAAAAAAAATGAAGCTGGTACAGATCTGGAACAAACATGAAGCTGGTGAGGTCCAGATCTGGAACAAACATGAAGCTGGTACAGATCTGGAACAAACATGAAGCTGGTGAGGTCCAGATCTGGAACAAACATGTAGCTGGTACAGATCTGGAACAAAAATGAAGCTGGTACAGATCTGGAACAAACATGAAGCTGGTACAGATCTGGAACAAACATGAAGCTGGTACAGATCTGGAACAAACATGAAGCTGGTGAGGTCCAGATCTGGAACAAACATGTAGCTGGTACAGATCTGGAACAAACATGAAGCTGGTACAGATCTGGAACAAACATGAAGCTGGTACAGATCTGGAACAAACATGAAGCTGGTACAGATCTGGAACAAACATGAAGCTGGTGAGGTCCAGATCTGGAACAAACATAAAGCTGGTACAGATCTGGAACAAACATGAAGCGGGTACAGATCTGGAACAAACATGAAGCTGGTACACATCTGAAGCAAACATGAAGCGGGTACAGATCTGGAACAAACATGAAGCTGGTACAGATCTGGTACAAACATAAAGCTGGTGAGGTCCAGACCCTGTCACATGTAGAAACTTAAGTTACATGCCAGCTGAAGTGTAGAAATTATATTATTTATGGGGAGTGAAAGACAACGAGGAATGGAATGAGAGAGAGAGAGAGAGAGAAAGGGAGGGAAGGAGGGAGGAACAAAATAAAAAGAGAAAGAAAAAAAAGAAAGAGAAAGAAAGAGAAAGAAAGAAAGAAAGAAATATAAAAAGAAAGAAAGAAAGAAAGAAAGAAAGAAAGAAAGAAAGAAAGAAAGAAAGAAAGAAAGAAAGAAAGAAAGAAAGAAAGAAAGAAAGAAAGAAAGAAAGAAAGAAAGAAAGAAAGAGAAAATAGAAAATTGAACAATAAACTATAAACAATAAAAGACAAAATTATTCATTACAAATTAAACACACATGGTTATTGTGATACAGAAATAATCAGAATTTCATCTGGCATGGAAAGTACAAAATTATTTATCCACTTTTTATTAGCTTGATTGTGCTCATTGTGTAACTGGTGACTAACTTTCAATGCACTCTCCTTTAAAATGTACATATCATCCAGCCTTACCACCACCAGGGAGCCACGATAGCTCAGTGGTTAGTGAACTGGACTACAAAGGACAAGGGGTAGGGTTCGATCCCAACCGACGGCTTCTGGGTTCACCCAGCCTTAAATGGGTACCAGATTTTTTCTGGGAAAGTAAAGCAGCACAGGCATAATACCGACCACATTATCCCAAAAATCATGTGCTGAAGGTCTGTAAAATATATGGTCACTAACACCATATTCCCTATACGCCACTTGGCATGACGGGGGTACTTTACTTGTACTTTTTTACCTCCACCACCACAGCCCTTTGTTTTACCTAAATAAGTGTTACAGGCAAACCTACATCATTGTTTTGATCTTGCAGAATCATCAACAGTAGAAAAGATTCTTGATGTCTGCTTCATTATCAAAGATATCAATCTTTGCAGTGTATTGGTTTGGAATACATGTTTAACTTGCAGAGATCCCACAAATCATTCCTTTTAGGCGACACCGTTAAACTCAGAAAGATCGCAACTGGCTGTGCGTGATGGCAGTGGTTAGGTTCTCTGGGGAGGTCTAGTTTAAAAATTGTCTGCTTCATTTTCATGCCAGGGCACACAGGTGTAAGAGGTCATGAAAATGTTGACATATTTGCCAGTTTGGCTAATGTTGAGTGTGGAAGGGCAATGGGCAGCTGTGACATTCTAAATGCCCTCAGGGACGCTGGATGAAAAAAAACTACTAAAAAAAATTTCCCTGAATCTGTAGCAAACAAACTTCACAAACATCATGTCAAAGTGGGAGATGCCAGAAGAGAGCACTCTGCAGGAATAAAAAAAAGACTTGTCAACCAACAAAAAAACACCTGTGTCGTTAGTCACTTCATGTTGTCAGATATTCTTTAGTAAAGATCTGAGTACTTCTGGACTTGTCCAACATGCAATGAGGATGACCTATTGACTAACCCAAACTTCACTGATAAGCAAATAATCATTTTTATGCTAATTTTAAAAAAAATGTAATACCTTAAGTTTATTACTTTTTAGTTATATATTTTTATCAGCGACTGGAGTTTATAGTAGTTTCAATCAACTTCGCAGGCCTGTCAAAACTGGTTAGAAGGCAGATTCTGACCTGTGTGCCATAAGTTGACCACCCCTGGTTTAGATTATTCATATCTTTTGTAACTTCATGAAATAAGATTTGATATGTTATCTCATGATGTTGTAGAGAGTTATAAAGCAGATTGTAAAGTGGTCTCTATTCTTTACTGTTGTGGTTGAGAGAGTAAGGAAAAGCTAAGATTGGGACATCGATTTGATGAGAGAAATTATACGAGAGAAACATGAGGCATTATTTACTTAATGAAAGAAACAAGTATAATTTATATAAGAGAAGGATGAGATAGACAACTAATTAAATTAAAGAAACCAGTGTGGTTAGATAAGAGAAATATGACACAGATCACCAATTTAAAGAGAAACTGGTGTAGTTATATAAGAGAAATATGGAAGAGACCCTCAGCCTTATGAGATATCAATCTAGGTATATTTTTATGAGAGAAATCTATGTGGCCATTTATGACCAAGCAAAGAGAAGCAAAACTATCATTTGTGCAAAATTGTGAAAATATATGCATTGTTTAGACAATAGAAAACATAACAAAACAAAATAACAGTGAATAAAGTTGATCATTTCTAGCCGCTGGTAAGTTTTGAATTATGAAAACAGCATTGAAAACATGAAACTGTTGTTACAATTAGTGAAATATTGCTACCATAGGTGTAAGGATATACAAAGGCAAAAATGTTGTTTACAAAAGTTGGGAATGTATTACAAAGTATTGCCTTGAAAATATTTTTGACAAAATGGATTTGCTGATCAATAAAAATATGTATAGATTGCTGAAAGACATTTTAATTAAATAACAAATATTTGGTTTTGGTTTAGGTAATATACCATCATGCCTTTCAGCAATATCATCATGCACTTCAGCAATTTAGTAAACATAATATCTGTCTTCTACATCTTGATCTTGGCCACTAATTGACAATGTAGTCAGCGGTTGACAATCTTTATGATGTGTTCTCACCTTCATCGACATAGACTTGTTGCACAATATATTTTTCATTTTCTGAAATGCTACTTTGGCCTGTATTATTCTGCTATTTTTTTTTTTTTTTTAATCTTCAATCTGTTGTTATTATTGTGCCCAAGTATTTGATGCTCTTCACTTGTTTGAAGATTTACTTAGCTCTAAATGTGCATGAGAGAAGTTTTTTTTAAAAAAATAAACATGAAAATGACAGAGTTGACCATATTCCTAATGAAATGTGCTACAAATGGACACTAATGTCATATTCCATATATGTCACATTTGAGGCAAGATGTGATTATCACTCTGGACTATTCTGGACTTTCTTTCACATCTCAATCTGTGATGTTCTTCATAAACTTGTGTGTGTGTGTGAAAAATATGGTGGAGATCTTATCTTTGTGCTTGCTCATCATTATAATATCATAATGAACATGGAAATCCATTCACTCACAATTTGTTTTTTAAAATAATTTCTGATTAAATATAACATTTTTTAAAATAAAGTTGGATGAAGCATAGCCATCTAAAGTAGTAAGGCCAGCAGGCAGAGGGGAATGACCTCAATTTTGTGATGTTTTCAGCTTTGCAAACAAGTGATCGTGGCTAGTATGACATCAGTCCTTTATCATCATCATCATCAAGTACCGGGCCTACTGGCATAGGTGATCATGTCTCTCCACAACTTTCGATCTCGGCAGCTATTTATCATTTCTGTTGTTGACCTTCTGCCAAGCCATTCTCTTAAGCTGTCTGTTATTTTTTCTCTTTGCTTCCCTCTATCTCTTCATCCCTCAATTTTTCCAGTTGTTACAATATATTCCAGTTGTTCTCTTCTCATTACATGGCCAAAAAATGATGATTGCTTCTTCCTAATATTGGAAATTAGCTCTCTATTTACTTACACCTCTCTCAGAACATTTTCATTACTCTTCTTAGCTGTCCATGGTACTCTCAACATTCTTCTGTAAAACCACATTTCTACAGACTCAGGTGATTTTCTTGTCTGTTGTCCTATTGTCAATGATTCACATCCATATGTTAAGACTGGCTCTGCATAACATTTAAGAACTCTTTTTCTTGTTTCTGTTGTCAAAAATGGATTGCATAGTATCTTCAGTCCTTTATAGCCACAGCCTACTATAGATTTAATGAGGCCTGCAGGCAGAAAGTAAAATAGGAAAGCTCTCCAACCTGTGTGATGTTATCAGCTATAGGAGCTACAGACAGCTGATGTCACTCCACAAGCTCTCCTGTTTGCAAAACTAAAAATGTCATGCCAGTTGGAGGTTGTCCAGGGATTCCATTTTAGCCAGTCGGCCTAAGTAAATCTATATTTGGCTGTGCTATAGCTCACATAACTGAATATGTCACAATTGTGGGGGATTTCTTGGGTTTCCTTCTCTATTTACAGGCCTTACTACTATAGTTGGCTGTGGATAGAGAAAGCTTGTACATGTGGGCCATACTCACAAACAAATCCTGAAGGGTTGTGATATTATTCAAAAGTAATATATGGCAACCTTGCTATCATTTGTCATCACATATTCTGCCTAAATGAACAACTACATAAACTTGAGGGTAATCATGTTAACATATAATCTGCCGTACATTACTTGAGGGTAATCATGTTAACATATAATCTGCCGTACATTACTTGAGGGTAATCATGTTAACATATAATCTGCCGTACATTACTTGAGGGTAATCATGTTAACATATAATCTGCTGTACATTACTTGAGGGTAATCATGTTAACATATAATCTGCTGTACATTACTTGAGGGTAATCATGTTAACATATAATCTGCCGTACATTACTTGAGGGTAATCATGTTAACATATAATCTGCTGTACATTACTTGAGGGTAATCATGTTAACATATAATCTGCCGTACATTACTTGAGGGTAATCATGTTAACATATAATCTGCCGTACATTACTTGAGGGTAATCATGTTAACATATAATCTGCCGTACATTACTTGAGGGTAATCATGTTAACATATAATCTGCCGTACATTACTTGAGGGTAATCATGTTAACATATAATCTGCCGTACATTACTTGAGGGTAATCATGTTAACATATAATCTGCCGTACATTACTTGAGGGTAATCATGTTAACATATAATCTGCCGTACATTACTTGAGGGTAATCATGTTAACATATAATCTGCCGTACATTACATTTTGTTCTCTCAGCTCACAATAATGTATGTCAATTTTTTATGAAAAAGGAGGAAACAATCAAATACTCATTTAAGTATAGTCTATACAGTAGATGATTTAATACATATTTGTTCTTTCATATTAATGTATACATTTTTGTAAAGAAAAGAATTATTTTTAGTAATAAAGTGAAATATGACTTTCTGTACAATTTGTTGTACAAAACATTATCTTAGTATTATAAATATAATAATTTGATGTAAAAATTATAACATCCATTAGTTGTAAAAATTATTGACAGCAGTCAAGCTTTGAGCATGTAGACTAAGAGTTAAAAAAAAAAACATAATGATATAATTAATAAATAAAGAAATCAAATATCTTGTACATAAGATAATTGTATGCTTTCAAAGCTGTCTAAAATAACCGCAATGGTAAAAGGCAGTCTTATAACATATAAAGACATGAGAGAATTAAGATTCAGCTTAACTGTCCTAGGACTCAACATTTAGAGGTGAGAGAAAATATTTTCCCCTTCCTCGCTGTTATTACTTTCACTAACTCAGTGAGTTTGGTATCCATTTGTTTAAATGAAATTACCATTTTGTATCTGGGGACCAGCAAAGACAGAGCTGAGCATGGCCAGCAAACTATAGCTGACTGTATGCATCAGGATTGGCTAACAAAAGAGTCGATCAAGACGCTACTCCACCTTACAGCTGTGCTCCTGTAAATAGACTGCTGCATCACCTTACAGCTGTGCTCCTGTAAATAGATTGCTGCTCCTCCTCACAGCTGTACTCCTGTAAATAGACTGCTACATCACCTTACAGCTGTGCTCCTGAAAATAGACTGTTGCTCATCCTCACAGCTGTGCTTCTGTAAATAGGCTGCTGCTTCACCTCACAGCTGTGGTCCTGTAAATAGACTGCTGCTCCACCTCACAGTTGTGCTCCTGTAAATAGACTGCTGCACCACCTCACAGTTGTGCTTCTGTAAATAGACTGCTGCTCCATCTCACAGTTGTGCTCCTGTAAATAGACTGCTGCTCCACCTCACAGCTGTGCTCCTGTAAATAGACTGCTGCTCCACCTCACAGCTGTGCTCCTGTAAATAGACTGCTGCTCCACCTCACAGCTGTGCTCCTGTAAATAGACTGCTGCTCCACCTCACAGCTGTGCTCCTGTAAATAGACTGCTGCTCCACCTTACAGCTGTGCTCCTGTAAATAGACTGCTGCATCACCTTACAGTTGTGCTCCTGTAAATAGACTGCTGCATCACCTTACAACTGTGCTCCTGTAAATAGACTGCTGCATCACCTTACAACTGTGTTCCTGTAAATAGACTGCTGCTCCACCTTACAGCTGTGTTCCTGTAAATAGACTGCTGCTCCACCTCACAGCTGTGCTCCTGTAAATAGACTGCTGCACCACCTTACAGCTGTGCTCCTGTAAATAGACTGCTGCATCACCTTACAGTTGTGCTCCTGTAAATAGACTGCTGCATCACCTTACAACTGTGTTCCTGTAAATAGACTGCTGCATCACCTTACAACTGTGCTCCTGTAAATAGACTGCTGCATCACCTTACAGCTGTGCTCCTGTAAATAGACTATCTAGTCTGGCCAAGTAGGGAACAAAGAGGGAAGTTAACCCATAACTCAAACATGCTGTGCTGAAGTCGGATGTGCCGGCCCAGAAGACATAGACAAAGCACAGCAAAGTGCACCTACGCCCACTTAATGTCAATGAAGGACTGATACAATGAGGTCTAGTCATTCCTTTAGTAGTCATCGGGGGGATGGAGAGAAAGAAAGAGAGATAATTTTGATGTAATAAAGTTATGTATTACCCATGGGATCATAATGCAATGTAATGGTAGATAGTGGTCAGTGACTTACAGCTGAATGTTAGCATTATGGTCAGTTAACTATTGCTGAATGTTAGCATTATGGTCATTTACCTATTGCTGAATGTTAGCATTATGGTCATTTACCTATTGCTGAATGTTAGCATTATGGTCATTTACCTATTTCTGAATGTTAGCATTATGGTCATTTACCTATTTCTGAATGTTAGCATTATGGCCATTTTACTCATTGCTGAATGTTAGCATTATGGTCAGTTATCTATTGCTGAATGTTAGCACTATGGTCAGTTATCTAGTTAACTCTGATATTTCAACTTTTGGAAGGTAGTTAACTCTGATATTTCAACTTTTGGAAGGTAGTTAACTCTGATATTTCAACTTTTGGAAGGTAGTTAACTCTGATATTTCAACTTTTGGAAGGTAGTTAACTCTGATATTTCAACTTTTGGAAGGTAGTTAACTCTGATATTTCAACTTTTGGAAGGTAGTTAACTCTGATATTTCAACTTTTGGAAGGTAGTTAACTCTGGTATTTCAACTTTTGGAAGGTAGTTAACTCTGATATTTCAACTTTTGGAAGGTAGTTAACTCTGATATTTCAACTACACCCCAAGTGAAATGTCTTCCAACAAGAAACTTGAACCTATTTGCTCATTATGAACTGAAACAATTTTACTGCAACAATTATAGTTTAATATGAGTATGCCCTACCTTATATACATGCCAGAAGTCATCAACTCATAATGATTTTGTCACATATTTGAACCTATTAAGATCCTCTAGGTATACGACCATACCACATACTGACAAGTAAAGATTGCCGTAATATGTGCACACAAAATATTTGAACATGGTTTAAAAAAAAAAAAACAATGAATTAATATGACATTAATGACAGGGAGTCACAAAGACGACTAGGGAAATAAATATGACATTCGGAATAAAGAATATTACTATATTTGTAATAGAAATATGTAACTAATAAACAGATGAGGAAAACATGACAATACTAAACTATGACATAGTGTTAAAAAAAATATGAATATAAGAAATCTGATACACAAATATTTAATAAAAAAAAAACTATCTATCTTTACGACACATAGTACCATTGCTGGTGTATGTCAAGGGCAATGATAGAACCAGAGGGATAAAGGCCGCTTGGTCAAGCAGTCGCCACGACATGTTTTTTATTTCACCCCACGATAGAAAAAATCCTTTCTGTCTACCGCGGGCTTTGAACACCGTACATCAGCTTTTCAGCCAGCAGAATAGTGGTTTTAGCCGCACGGCCATGCGCACCTCTACAAATATTTAATAAAGAATGTACAAAATAAGAGTCAAGAATTCTATACAGTATATGTAGTATTGTTAGTAAGCTGCACTGCAGCCACTTGTTGTCCTTATGTGAGACTCAATCTCATATGCACTGTCAGAGAAAGTATGTGGTGCAAGGAAGAAAGCCTTCCCATAAGTTGTGTTTTTTTATTGTTTATGTACAATTATAATATTTTTGGCAACATACAAATATGTAGCTATTAAAATAAATGTATGATCTTAAAAAAGGTAAATTTACTAGCGTGTATATTTTCAGAAAAATCATTATTTTCTCCACTCAAAAGTCATCATGACTAATGCAATATCTTCTTGGCTACAAAGAATGGTTTTTGTAACAAATATAAAAATACATTTGTAAATAAATATAAAAATACACATTGCAATATAAATATTTTAAGATTGATGCAATATTACTATATACAGTCATGTTATGTCATTGAATGCCGTCTCATTGAAGGTTGGCTACCATGGAGTGCCATTCTGCTCTGTCTCTTACTTTGATAGTGCAGATTGTCATAGGCTTACCTGTCCATCTTTTGATGTTACTCGTCCATGTTAGTCTTGGTCTGCCTCTTTTACCTTGTATTTTCCCTCCAAGATTACTTTTAGTAGGCTGTTGTGTCTTTTAACATGCCCCAAAAATTTTATTTGTCTTGTTTGAATTGTGTTTAGTAGTTCTCATTTCATTTTTAGTTGTTTTAAGACTTCATCATTTGTTTTCTTTTCCTTCCATCCAACTCTACCTATTCTTCTATAAATGCACATTTCAAAGGCTTCAATTCTCTGTTCTGTTTTTATATACGGTATAAACCATTATTGTTTCTAACTAAGATGATGAACTAAGTAGTGATAGCCCTAAATGATTTGCTGTCATGAGGAAAGAAATTAGCAAACAAACAGTTAATGTTTTGTCATGAAAACAATAAAAGTAATGCATATATTACACATACGGTGTTTAATTGTACATATAATGACATAAAAGAAATATTACATTTCTAAAAAATGAATAAATTGTAAATGTCTTACTGATTCAACAAACATATTCAGGTATTAAATTAAATAAAAATCTGCTCTCTTAAGAGTGTCACAGCTTCATAAAGTTTGTCCTTGAGTAATAACAGTGATGACCACTTCACATAACATGACCTTCACTTGAACTTTTGCTGAAAAAAGGCCATTAGCACAAACTGTACTCTTGAGCCTCAAAATTTGGCTTGAGTTTGTGATGAATTGAACCCAAAAGCTAAATTTTGCCGATTTTTAATTTACTGACATTTCTGTATTTACTCCCACTCAAATCTTGTAATTCTCTTATTTAACTTCTTTTCCAATTTCTAAAACAAATTCTCCAAACAATCCATGTGATTTAGATCAGTTTTTATCTCTTTTCTTTATGTTATTTAACAGACAAAATATCGGCAAAAAATGGCCATGTCACAAAGATTTAAACCCCCTTTGGTACTGAATGTTGTTAAGACTGTTAGTTTTCCCAGAGAGTTTGTCAGGAGATGATTCTATCTGAAAGATGATATTATTTTAAAGATGATTCTAACTAAAAATTATACAATCTAAATGATGATGCTATCTAAAATAATACAAAGTAAAGATAATACTATCCAAAAATGATACACTGTAAAGATGATACTATCTAAAAATGATACACTGTAAAGATGATACTATCTAAAAATGATACACTGTAAAGATGATACTATCTAAAAATGATACACTGTAAAGATGATACTATCTAAAATAATATAATGGAAAGATGATACTATCTAAAATGATACAAAGCAAAAAATGATACTTTTAAAATGATAAAATGATACAAAGTAGATGATATTATATAATAAATAATACAAAGTAAAAGATACTATCTAAAAATGATGCAATGTAAAAGATTATACTATTTTAAAAAATATACAATGTAAAGATGTTACTATCTAAAAGTGATACAATGTAAAAGATGATACTATCTAAACAAAATGATACAAGCAATCTATTATGGGAAATATTTCATCTTTTAGCTTTGCAAGATGGAAGGAGTGGGGAAATTAATCAATGGACCTGAAATAAGGATCACATTGCCAGTGCAGTCATTATGCAGTAAAC
Organism: Megaustenia siamemsis; assembly: GCA_032433765.1. Taxonomy (NCBI): domain Eukaryota; kingdom Metazoa; phylum Mollusca; class Gastropoda; order Stylommatophora; family Ariophantidae; genus Megaustenia; species Megaustenia siamemsis. Next base: position 2,899,176 of record JAVIAB010000046.1, read on the forward strand.
AGGTTAGTCTACTATCCTTTAATTACAAAACATCAACAGGTGATATTCTTACTACTTTTTACAATTGTAATAATAGTTTTCTATTCACCACATATAGTCACATACATTTTATTTATGCTTCAGACATAATGAAATTCACCTGAATTGTTTATGTGTGAATACATTATGTGTGTTACTGTTGCGTCTGATTCGTTTGAAGAAAGTGTTAAGTGACAATCTTGTTCTCATATTTTTATTGTGTTCGTGTTTGTTTACTCATTACAGCATATATATGTCACTTTTATAATACAGATGTTTTATACCAATGCAAACAAAAAGCTATTCCTTAACATCTTGGTGTACAAGATACAATTGAGCAATGAAAAAATAGCAGTATGTCACATGTCACATTTGTCATTCGTCATAATATGATTTGAAAAACGGTGGTTTCAACATAAACTCACAGAGGATTAAAGCTGTTTATAAACGTAATATTGGTTGAGACAAATGAGAAGGACTAGAATTTCTGCTACATCATGTCTATAATAATGAACTCACTTCAATAATATGATGGGCTTCCAAATGTAAGCTCTGCTCTCCACAATCATTATAATACAAAGGTATGATTGAATTAAAAAGCTAGAGAACATTCAAAAAGGTAAGCCAAATTTAAACAATCGGTGATAAGCATATTCCATTTGGATTTAATAAGAATATATATTGAATAGAATAATAATAAGTTAATACAATATCAACAGTGAAAAATAATAAGATTATACAATAACGAGATTGTACATAATAACATAATATAGTTTGTCAGAAGAACATACATTTATGTTAGCAAACACATATAAATTATTATTAAATGTGACACTTAATATTGCTTATCTACGAATTACTGAATTATTGCAGAATGTGATATTTAGAAATATTTATGTGGAATGTGACAGTTTTTAGCTGCAATATTTTTCAAAATGTGTTCTATGATTAATGCACACAGATTAAAGCATTAAAATTAGCTTGGCAAAACTACGGTCCTTTCTCATATCAATCCAAAATTAAGATAACTCTCTTCATTCTGAATCAATTACAGTTGAACACCTTTTCTCTTAATCCCAAAACACAAATACAAATTGTCCTGGCTTGAATTCAAAAACAATGTAAGTTAAAGACTCAGTATTAAAAATACACAAACAGTCACAACAGAATAATGTAACAATTACAACAGAATAATGTTAGAATTACAAACACAAAAAGTAACATTGGTGTATAAAGTAACAATTTCAACTACAAATAACTGGAATTATAAAATATATAAATATTTGCTTTTGGTGAAAGTGGTCACAATACACAACAATATGATATTAGTGGTTGATTGGCAATTTCTCTAATTTTCTTGTTTGTTTTTAATTCGTTCCACTCTATACCATGTATTTTCTTTAAACATTTATTTTCAAATGCATTCAACTTTGTTTCTATGTCTTTTTTTTTCTCCAGCTCTCACATGCATACGAAAGGGTTGATAAGATTAGAACCCATATTTTCCTGGTTTGTAGCATGACAAGTTATTGATTCAGTCACCAGCTCATTTACATGACAATTATGATGGCTCAATACCCAGAATGTGATTTTCAACTCAGGAGCTACAATTTCCATAGCACACTTCTTGTGTTTTGAAAGATATTTATTTTCCTTTTGCAATAAAAATGAGTTTATTTGAGTGTAAAGAAATGGAAAGATACCACAGGGCAGACTAGCACTGAGATGTAAGGATGTTTGCAGGGCTTCTTTGAGAGAATTCTCTGTCTGCAAAAGAAATTGGAAAAGTTTGGTGTCAGATTGTAGCTGTAGCCACCGTCAGTCATAGTTAACTATGGATTTTGCAGTGCGTCTAGGAAATGTTATTTTTACTTTTTCCTTCATTGTGTGTTATGTTTTTCTATGATCTGTCTGCTTCTTGCTTGAGTTGGAGCTTTAGAGTGTGTTTCCAAAGATTGTGGTCTGCAACTAAGCCTTCCCAGGCTGCAGGGTTTATGTTCAAAGTCTTCATGTCCTGTTTACACACGTCTATTAACTGGAGTCAGATTGTAGCACATGGAGAACAAAGAATGGAAGAGCAACATGGAGGAAGAGATTATATTAAATTGAGAAGACAAAAGTTGCAGTAGAATGGAGATGAGGCCCGGCACCACAAATACATCTTGTTCATTCTGTGGCTGGATCTGTCTATCCAATAATGGCAGATTCAGCCACGAGAGAAGCTGTTCAGTAAAACAGCATCCAGTATCAGGTCCACAACCAACAAACCTTGATTGCATGCTGCCAACTGCTGTCAGGATGCCAAAGGCCATTTTATTTTTAAAAACTATAATTATAACCAGTGGGTTTTTGTTTAGAAGGGGCCCAACTATTGCTGTTTTAATTGTTATCATTCTTTTATGCAAACATGCTGTACTGTTTTTATTATCTTTAATAAAAACATACTGTACTGTTTTTGTTATCTTTAATGAAAACATACTGTACTGTACTAATTGCTATCATAATTTTATGAGAACATACTGTACTTGCAGTCAATACATCAACAATACTTTTTTTACTCCTCATGATTTGTTTCCTTTCTGTTACATCTTTCATCAAATTTTTAAACTAAACCTTTGAAAAAACTGATAAACTGATAACTCGTACAAACTGGCGGTAAAGTAACAAATGCTGCCAGGAGTTTTTTTAGTCATTTAGGAAATAGCGTGATTAAAATGCTGCATTGTATTTCTCAGCAACCAGCTTAAGGAAGAAGGAATGGGCTCCATGCAGGGGGAGAGAACTTGAAACTGTTTGCCAACTGACCACATTGACATCATCACTGGCCTGTGCATAAAAAAAGTTAGACACTTAATGTACAGAATAATCATTTTATTATGTACCCATAAGTCAACATTTTAAGGTACCTGCTTCATATAATTACCATTTTCTTCTTCTTTCTTCTTTTCTCTTCTTCACTGATACCTAAAAGGTGTCGTGGTTTATATCATTTGTCGTTCTTGAGCTGCTCGAACTGTCTGAATTAGTGATTTTCCTTTGTTGTTACATGTCTCTGTCACTGCATCTATCCATCTTCTTTTCTCTTTCACTGATACCTAAAAGGTGTCGTGGTTTATATCATTTGTCATTCTTGAGCTGCTCAAATTGTCTCAATTAGTGATTTTCCTTTGTTGTTACATGTCTCTGTCACTGCATCTATCCATCTTCTTCTGGGTCTTCCTCTTGGTCTTTTTCCAATGCATTCTCAAGAAGAACGCCCTTGATGGTGATTGGCAAGGGTTCATTCTGACCAGGTGGCCAAACCATTTAAGTTGTTGTTCTATATATTCTTGGCAGGGTTTTGTTCCTACCATTTTTCTTATGGTTTCATTTGGTATTCTATCTCTTCTTGTGTTGTTTGCTACTTTTCTCAAGCATCACATCTCACATGTATTGATCTTTCTTAAATGTGATTTAGACAGGGTTCATGTTTGACTTTCATAGCACAAAGTTGGTATGAAAATGCTATTTATTATTTGTTGTTTAGCTGGCATAGAAATGTTTGGATGTCTTAGCAATGGTGAAAGCTGGTATGTGGCAGCATTTGCTTTTTGTATTCTCATGTCAATTTCTCTGTCTAGTTTTCCATCTTCTGTGAACATTGTGCCCAAATACTTGAATTCCTCTACTTGTTTTATTTCTTTATCTTTGATCTGAATATTTAATGGGTGTCTTAATTTGTTTATTCTTATAGCCTCTGTTACCATCTTCAATACATTAAAATGCAAAAAAAGGAAGATATTTACAAACAACATATGAAAATGTTCTGACACATGATAAGAATGAAAATGTTCTGACACATGATAAGAATGAAAATGTTCTGACACATGATAAGAATGAAAATGTTCTGACACATGATAAGAATGAAAATGTTCTGACACATGATAAGAATGAAAATGTTCTGACACATGATAAGAATGAAAATGTTCTGACACATGATAAGAATGAAAATGTTCTGACACATGATAAGAATGAAAATGTTCTGACACATGATAAGAATGAAAATGTTCTGAAACATGATAAGAATGAAAATGTTCTGACACATGATAAGAATGAAAATGTTCTGACACATGATAAGAATGAAACCAGACCAAACAACATCAAAAGCTTCCGGCATCAAAACATCAGGACAGAAAACAATAGGGAGACCAAGAAAGAGATGGACAGATGGAATAAAAGACATATGCAAGAACAAAAACATGTTTATCCTAACAGTGTCCAGATACGCCCAAGAACAACACTACACCTAAAAGGGACTAAAATAACAAGCAATACAACATATACAGACATTAGATTATATATTCCTTCTTTCTCCTGCTATGCTTCAAGCTATGTACATTCTGACAAGTTACTACTTGTCCATCTCTTGACATCACTCTATTGTCAATAGTTCAGTCATCCCATTTGCCATCTACAGTTCTCTCTAATGTGACATTAAGCATGGTGTCATATTGTTTTCTTCTTCCCTTGGCCAGGTACTGACTAGGAGCCTAGGACACACTGTTAAACAACCAAATCTCTCCATCTCCCATAGTCTATGGCCAACATTAAGCATGGTGTCATATTGTTTTCTTCTTCCCTTGGCCAGGTACTGACCAGGAGGACACACTGTTAAACAACAACCAAATCTCTCCATCTCCCATAGTCTATGGCCAACATTAAGCATGGTGTCATATTGTTTTCTTCTTCCCTTGGCCAGGTACTGACCAGGAGGACACACTGTTAAACAACCAAATCTCTCCATCTCCCATAGTCTATGGCCAACATTAAGCATGGTGTCATATTGTTTTCTTCTTCCCTTGGCCAGGTACTGACCAGGAGGACACACTGTTAAACAACCAAATCTCTCCATCTCCCATAGCCTATGGCCAACATTAAGCATGGTGTCATATTGTTTTCTTCTTCCCTTGGCCAGGTACTGACCAGGAGGACACACTGTTAAACAACCAAATCTCTCCATCTCCCATAGCCTATGGCCAACATTAAGCATGGTGTCATATTGTTTTCTTCTCCCCTTGGCCAGGTACTGACCAGGAGAACGCACTGTTAAACAACAACCAAATCTCTCCATCTCCCATAGCCTATGGTGAACATTTGCATGGTGTTCTAGGTCCAAACCCACACTGTTCACCTCTGATTTAATTGTTCTCCGCTGGATTGTTCTGAAAGATATACATCTGGATGATGCTGCCATAAGACAGATATGTAATTTATACTGGAAACAAACATCTGGATGATAAAGTACAATAATGAGAACTCTGCAGCTATTGATATAAAGAGAGGAGTAAGATTGTCTTTGCGTTCTATCACTGTGTCTATTTAACTTGTACACTGAGCAGATCTTCAAAGACATGGTGGGGATGCCAGGACTAAACATCAATGGATATATAATCAATAATCTCAGATATGCTGATGATACCATATTAATGTCAGAAAATCCAGAAGTCCTATAACCAGTGAACAAACTAAATAAGACAAGCAAAGAATAAGGATTGGATATAAATAATTGAAAGACTAAAACTAGGATTATTAGCAGAGAAAAGAGACAAAATATACATGGAGATATTGAAGTAGATGGAAAGAAGCTATAAATAGTTGAAGGATAGAGCTATCTCAGACATATTATAACAAATGATGAAAAATGTAAGACAGAAATCATTAAAAGAATAGGAATGGCAAAAAGAAATTTTAACATGAAAAATATACAAACATCAAAGCAAATAACATCAGAACTAAAACTACCAATTGTAAAATGCTATATTAACTCAACATTCTGTATAGTGCAGAAACATGGACATTAAATAAGAAAACAGCAGAAAATTGAAGCCTTTGAAATGTGGATCTATAGGAAAATGGGGGGAATTGGGTGGATGGGAAAGAAGACAAACAAGGAAGTTCTGAATCAGCTGAAAATGAAAATAAAAATAACTACTTAACACAATTAGAAAAAGACAACTGACATTTGTTGGACATGTGAAGAGACACAATAACCTTCTAAAAATCATCTTGGAAGGGAAGGTACACGGTAGATGAGGCAGGGGCAGGCCAAGACTAAGGTGGTCTGATAAAATAAAAAAGTGGACAGGTGAACCTATGACAATGTGCACATCACAACAAGAGACAGAGTAAAATGGTGCTCCTTGGTAGCTAACCTTCGATGTGGAGACAGTACCCAATGAATGAATAAAAAATTGTTCTTGGTCTGCTTCTTTTTTACCTTGCCTCTGAACATTTCCAAATCTTTTCTGAGACCATGATCAAACTCAGCTCCACTTCTTGTGTGGTACCCTGCGTGTTATAGTTTCTTGATATTTAAATATTTTACTTCCATCAATTTCAGTAATAATTACAAGACCGATTTATGAGATGACACATACGAACATGAATATGAAAACAATAAAGATAAAAGTGAATAAGAACAGCAGAACACAAGATCTACTCACTCTCAGATACTGATGCTGTAGAATGGATCCATATTGGTCATGATAGCTAACTACTCGTGTCTCGATCCAAGCATTGTCAGTGTTGCGAGGGTCATCAGCATAACCTTTGTAGACCTATGTAAACAGATAACATATTAGCCAATGATCAAGAACATAACCTTTGTAGACCTATGTAAACAGATAACATATTAGCCAATGATCAAGAACATAACCTTTGTAGACCTATGTAAACAGATAACATATTAGCCAATGATCAAGAAAATTTCCCTGGTCAAAAAATTACCAATTTGTTGAAATTTGGCAAATTTTTTTCGTATTATAGGATTATATCTCATAAAATTGGGAAAAAAAAATCCTACATGAATAAAAACAAACCTTAACACTCAGGGGTCACCAGAAGTAGCTGTAATAGTATACCAGCCTGAATGGCCTTTTAAGGGTATATTTAAGGGAGACAAGAAAAGCGTGAAAGACAGGTGAGATTATCGATGGTAAAGAGAGGCTCATAGATAGGTTTAGGGCAAAGGGTCAAGGTAAAAGGGACCTGGAAGGTTCTCGAAGGACATCACCTCAGTGCAAAATAAAGACAAGTGGAACAATATTAAAACAGGTAAATGAATTTAAATATTTGGGAACTTTGTTAACCTCAGATGGAAGATGTACAAAAGAGGGCTTTAAAATAAATGAGGAAGATACTATGCAATCCATTTTTGACAAAAGAAACAAGAAAAAGAGTTTATTTTACTCTGTCTCTTAGTTTTTATCTCACCCCCCCCCCCCCCCCCCCTTCTGGAGGGGGGTGAAATAAAAACTAAGACCTGGACAACATCAATGTATTATTTAGCCCTAGGACATCCTGGCAAACCCTTAAAACGTGTAAATTATTAGTGATAGTTTTAAATAAAATGTTCATTTGGTAGTGCCCCTAAATTATACAAAATGGAGAATCCCTGTACGAAATAAAGAAATTATTTGATACAACTCACCTCTTCTCCAATTTCATACAACTCACCTCTTCTCCAATTTCATACAACTCACCTCTTCTCCAGTTTCATACATCTCACCTTTTCTCAGTTTCATACAACTCACCTCTTCTCAGTTTCATATAACTCACCTCTTCTCCAATTTCATACAACTCATCTCTTCTCCAATTTCATACAACTCACCTCTTCTCCAATTTTATACAAATCACCTCTTCTCCAATTTTATACAACTCACCTCTTCTCCAATTTAATACAACTCACCTCTTCTCCAATTTCATACAACTCACCTCTTCTCCAATTTCATACAACTCACCTCTTCTCCAATTTCATACAACTCACCTCTTCTCCAATTTAATACAACTCATCTCTTCTCCAATTTCATACAACTCACCTCTTCTCCAATTTCATACAACTCACCTCTTCTCCAATTTCATACAACTCACCTCTTCTCCAATTTCATACAAATCACCTCTTCTCCAATTTAATACAACTCATCTCTTCTCCAATTTCATACAAATCACCTCTTCTCCAATTTCATACAAATCACCTCTTCTACAATTTCATACAAGTTACCTCTTCTTCAATTTCATACAAATCACCTCTTCTCCAATTTCATACAAATCACCTCTTCTACAATTTCATACAAGTTACCTCTTCTTCAATTTCATACAAATCACCTCTTCTCCAATTTCATACAACTCACCTCTTCTCCAATTTCATACAACTCACCTCTTCTCCAGTTTTAGCAAAATCATCAATATTATCTTGAATCTTCTTCCGTTCTACTGGATCTTTCTGCAGTGATCCTGTAATGTCTACTTTAAAATCTGTCTTCAAAATGTTCAGAGTCACTTCCCCTGGCTTACAGAAGGCCTAAGGAAATAAATAAAGACTGTAAGAGAGTAGTTAACTTGTGCTTAGTGTACAATTTCTTGTGATAAGAGTAGTGATAGTAATAATATTATTACTTATTTGAATCTTCTGTGATTAAAACATGGAAGCCAAACTACCGAAAATCCTATAAAAATGAAAAAATAAACCTTGTACATACATGTTTTTATAAATAATAATACATGTTTTTTACATACAGGTTAAACATACATTTGTTAATATATGGGATTACTACAAGCTTCATGTTATACATGACTGATTAGCATAGTTGTAGAGGGATGGCTTTTCACACCAAACACCAGGGTTCAAAGTTTGCTCATCCCCACTAGTCAACCCAGTTGGGGAAAAAAGTGGGTGTCTGTCCAATGGTAAAGGAAGGTCAAGAATACGGGGAGAGAGCACTAGGATACACAAGAAGCTCAAAGATGTGCCCATGATAAGTGTAGACTCTATGCTCCATTCCTCTATGGCAGTAATGCTATGAGAGAACTTTATCCTTGTTACATGCTTCCTCACCCATGATTACAACACCTTTAAATTACAGCCTCAAAATACAATTTCTTGGCTTGGAATTAGACAGTTTTCTGTCTTCCCCCCCCCCCACCCCTGTCTCTATACCTTCCTAATTATTGCTTCCAGTGACCCTAGAGCATTGGATTTGTTTCTTTTCATGTTGAATTTTTTATCAATGTGCACTTTGTAAAAAGTACAAAGCTGTTGCAAAAATGGGGACAAATAATAATAAATGAATATTATTATAGAGGGAAACTTCCGAGGCGATAATCAGCGAATCAATTCAGGGGAAGAGGCATGTTTACAGCACTCGGAAAAAATGACAAATAATCAACAACAACAAAAAATATGGACCAAGGCAGGATCGAACCCGTACTCAGTGGCACAGCGCCTTGCCCCGAAAATCCAAACGCTAGGGAACACTGCCACTCAGCTAACTAAAATGGGGCTGTTTTTTTATATATTTAAAAAAAAAAATATATATATATATATAATTTGGCCAATTTCAAGAAATGTTTTTTTTTCCTTATGATGGGGAAAATCCTTTTGGATGTCAGCGTGATATCCTTTGTAATATGGGATATGCAACAAATAACACTAAGAGGAAGCCAAACATATGGCTGGAATGACCGGCTGATGGCCAATGTGGCAATAGACAACGTAACACCTCCAGTAGCTACGGTGCCATGCGGTAAAATTTCAGGCCATAATTTAAACATAAACCAGGAAATTATTAGTAGCAAAATTTCAAAGAAAATCTTGTTTTCCAAATTCCAAATGTAACAATTGCTGTTCATCATTTTGACGAAGATATCTTAAAAACACAACTCACGGACACGTGTTGTAATCTACAGTTAATATATATAGAAAATATGAATCACAGACAGGTGTTGTAATCTACGGTTAGTATATAGAGAAAATATTTTTTAAATAGTCACGCAAAATATCATGGAAGAGTTAGATTGGTTAGGGAAAAAAAGGAGCAAGCTAAGTAACAGTGGGAAAGAAATATCAGATTATACAAGAAAGTAGCTGGTCACCCATGACACAAGACACAAGACACATGACACAAGACACAAGATGATGGGCCATGAAGAACGCCTCAGCTAGAAGCATACCCCAGGGATAGCCCACAGCTTGTTATCCAACCTCTGCACAGCCACAAATTCCAAGACTGGTCTTCCATCTTCCTGGACACAAACACCGTCCTTCATTTTCCACCTGCCAACACAAAAGTCAAATCAAATTCATTGTCTACTTTCTGAAACAAAAAATGTTTTACACAATTTTTGTCCTGCCCAATGAACAGTAATAGAGTGCACAGCTGTTTGTCACTGGTACTTTAGATGAGTGTCTCAATTGTCTTTTCTCACAACAATAAACTAAACAACCTGCCATCAAACATTCATAGTCATTAGAAGAAGCTGTTTCTTTAAAAAAACTGTTGTTGTTAAACATTGAATATTGTCTCCCCTAAAACTCTAAGATTTCTTTGATCTTTTTTGTTCTGGACATTAGCAACAAAAATATCACTCCAACATAAACATTGAATATTGTCTCCCCTAAAACTCTCAGATTTCTTTGATCTTTTTTGTTCTGGACATTAACAACAAAAATATCACTCCAATATAAACATTGACTTGAGCTAAACAATTGTACACTTTGTATGTGGTGTCGATAAGAAAAAGAGTATCTGGGTCTATTCCCTCTTGACTGGCTACGGCTCAAAAGGCAATAGATGGATGGATGATAGATGGATAGATAGATAGATAGATAGATCAGGCAGGCAGACAGGCAGACACAGAGAAAGTGAGAGAGAGAGAGAGAGAGAGAGAGAGATATGTGGTGTAACAAATTGAAACCACGTCCATAAAATATCAATTCTAAGAATGAGTGGTATGTTCTCACAAACGTTTGTGCTGGTTGGATATCTTCATCTATAAATAATGGAACATTTCCAGGACTAGAACTAAAAAGTCACTTTCAGATAAAAACAACAGCAATGAGTGGTCCACCTTCATGACTCCATGATTTATTTCTGATGAGAAGGTCTTGCATACTAAGTTGTGTTGCATTTTGTCTGGCACCTTCTCATCCATCACAGCTATCTTCAACATTCAATTATTTAGAGTTGCTTCCCTTTTTCTTCTTTCCTTTTTCATTTGCCTTTCAGCATCAAGGGGATATATATTTTTCAGCCTTTTGCTCTTCTGTTGGCCTCTCCTGCTGTTATGTTTCCTAGTGTTTCTAATATTCCATCAATCCATCTTTTGCTCTTCTGTTGGCCTCTCCTGCTGTTATGTTTCCTAGTGTTTCTAATATTCCATCAATCCATCTTTTGCTCTTCTGTTGGCCTCTCCTGCTGTTATGTTTCCTAGTGTTTCTAATATTCCATCAATCCATCTTTTTTCTTTTGTTGGCCTCTCCAGCTGTTATGTTTCCTAGTGTTTCTAATATTCCATCAATCCATCTTTTGCTCTTCTGTTGGCCTCTCCAGCTGTTATGTTTCCTAGTGTTTCTAATATTCCATCAATCCATCTTTTGCTCTTCTGTTGGCCTCTCCTGCTGTTATGTTTCCTAGTGTTTCTAATATTCCATCAATCCATCTTTTGCTCTTCTGTTGGCCTCTCCTGCTATTATGTTTCCTAGTGTTTCTAATATTCCATGATTCCATTTTTTGCTCTTCTGTTGGCCTCTCCTGCTGTTATGTTTCCTAGTGTTTCTAATATTCCATCAATCCATCTTTTGCTCTTCTGTTGGCCTCTTTGGCTGTTATGTTTCCTAGTGTTTCTAATATTCCCCCAATCCATCGTTTGCTCTTCTGTTAGCCTCCCTCCTGCCATTATGTTTCCTAGTGTTTCTAATATTCAGTCAATCCATCTTTTTCATGGTTGGCCTTGGGTCTGGTGTTCTCGCAACGTTTACTGAAGGCTCCTTGTGTAGTGCTTTTATCTTTCTGCCTTATCATGTGACCAAACCCATTCACCTGTTGTTTCTTTATGTATTCTATGGTGAGAATTACTCCAAGCTTTTTGCACAGTTATTCATTCTTCTTTCATGGTCAGTTCTGCTAATATTTGAAAGACACATCTGACAGCTGAATGAATATGGTGTGTTATATTGTAGACAAACAAACATACCAAACAGACACACCAAATAAGCACACACCAAACAAAACATTTAAACAAACACTTAACAAAACACACCAAACAAAACAGACCAAACAAACACCAAACAAAACACCCCATGCAAACATCAAACAAAACACCCCATACAAACACCAAACAAAACACCCCATACAAACCCTGATAAATTGCTCACCTGGTAACAACAGCATCACCAGCATGATTAGGTCCCCAACGACCTAGTGACCCTCGACCTCTTAAGCCAGTGCGACCAACTGGGTTAATTGGAATACCGTCCACAACCTTGTACTTTTTACACAAACTGACTCTAGAAATCTGGCACCGTTTGTCTTCTGCATTAAACTCAATGCAGCGCTCCCTGTCCTCGGGTCTCCTGTTAATATGTTCACAATTTTAACATATAATTTTTACAAGTAAAAACAATCCCACACAGGTAGTTGGTGCAGCAATTTATTCTAAAAACAATCCCATGCAGGTGGTTGGTGCAGTAATTTAACCTTGATCAATCTCATGCAGGTTTTTGGGGCAGTAATTTCACCTAGATCAATCCCATGCAGTTAGTTGGTGCAGTAATTTAACCTTGATCAATCCCATGCAGGTTTTTGGTGCAGTAATTTAACCTTGATCAATCCCATGCAGGTTTTTGGTGCAGTAATTTCACCTAGATCAATCCCATGCAGTTAGTTGGTGCAGTAATTTCACCTAGATCAATCCCATGCAGGTAGTTGGTGCAGTAATTTAGCCTAGATCAATCCCATGCAGGTAGTTGGTGCAGTAATTTAGCCTAGATCAATCCCATGCAGGTGGTTGGCACAGTAATTTAACCTAAAAACAAGCAAAAGAAAGTAGCTGGTGCAGTAATTTAAGCTAGATCAATCCCTTGCAGGTAGTTTGTGCAGTAATTTAACCTAGATCAATCCCAATAAGGTAGTTGGTGCAGTAATTTAACCTAAAAACAATCACAAGAAGGTAGTTGATGCAGTAATTGAAGCTTGCAGTAGTAAACTTTAGCAGTTGGAGGTATGAAGATGGTAATTGCTTTACCTTTTCAAGTACTAATTTTTACCTTCTATTTTTAGCTGCATTATCATAATGTATGTTTGCCAAAAACTGTTCAGTTACTCCTACCAAACACTCCTACCATAAAACAGATACTTTAGCTTATCTCTGACATATACTTTAGCTTATCTCTAACAGATACTTTAGCTTATCTCTGACAGATACTTTAGTTTATCTCTGACATATACTTTAGCTTATCTCTGACAGATACTTTAGTTTATCTCTGACATATACTTTAGCTTATCTCTGACAGATACTTTAGCTTATCTCTGACAGATACTTTACCTTATCTCTGACAGATACTTTAGCTTATCTCTGACAGATACATTAGCTTATCTCTGACAGATACTTTACCTTATCTTTGACAGATACTTTAGCTTATCTCTGACATATACTTTAGCTTATCTCTGACAGATACTTTAGTTTATCTCTGACAGATACTTTAGTTTATCTCTGACAGATACTTTAGCTTATCTCTGACAGATACTTTAGCTTATCTCTGACAGATACTTTAGTTTATCTCTGACAGATACTTTAGCTTATCTCTGACAGATACTTTAGCTTATCTCTGACAGATACTTTAGCTTTTTTTTTTATTTTTTAACTGACAAGGCTCAGTGGTTCACCCAGCCTCTAACAATGAGAATATTTCTCTGGGATGTAAAGGCAGCCTGGCATAATACCGACCACATAAATATTTCTCTGGGAAGTAAAGGCAGCCTGGCGTAATACCGACCACATAAATATTTCTCTGGGAAGTGAAGGCAGCCTGGCGTAATACCGACCACATAAATATTTCTCTGGGAAGTAAAGGCAGCCTGGCGTAATACCGACCACATAAATATTTCTCTGGGAAGTAAAGGCAGCCTGGTGTAATACCGACCACATTAATATTTCTCTGGGAAGTAAAGGCAGCCTGGTGTAATACCGACCACATTAATATTTCTCTGGGAAGTAAAGGCAGCCTGGCGTAATACCGACCACATTAATATTTCTCTGGGAAGTAAAGGCAGCCTGGCGTAATACCGACCACATTAATATTTCTCTGGGAAGTAAAGGCAGCCTGGCGTAATACCGACCACATTAATATTTCTCTGGGAAGTAAAGGCAGCCTGGCGTAATACCGACCACATTAACCAAAAATGTGCCATGGTAAGTGAAGAATATGGTCACTAACACCATATTGCAGATACAAGTATCAAGGGAGGGTGGAAACCTTGGCTTTTGCTTATCTCTGGCACGTGCTGTGGCTCTTGGTAGAAAAAAATGAGAGAAACTCTTCGTATAAAACCTTGCATACCAGAATTTGATTGACTACATGTGGACTTACATGGCCAGGAGATCCTCGTCTGAGTAGCTTGGTTTATTCAGCACCTCCACTGCAGTGTAAGTAGGGGGGTTGTACTCTGGATACTCAATCTGTACGACACAACACAACGAAATTTCAGAAAATTGTAAAATTACATAAAGAATCTATAGTAACATAAATAATGTCTTTGAGGAGTGACGTATTAATCCTGATTTTGCTGGGTCATAGCATTTGTGTGTTGTGTGTGTGTGTGTGTGAGAGAGAGAGAGAGATAAATAGAGAGAGATAGAGAGAGAGATAGAGAGAGAGAGAGAGAGAGAGAGATAAAGTGGGGATAGCAGTGATCTTTCTCACTGTTACCATCTTTGCCAAGTCATGTATCCATTATTAGATCAGCTGGGTCAATTTGAGAACACCAGGCACGGGACTGAGCCTGAAGTACTTAATGACCAACCCGGAACACTAATGACTGAACTTAAGCTTTTTCGTTTGCATAAATTACCTCCCATTAGATTTTAAACTAAGTGTACATTACTTATCTCCCATGTAATATTATCAAATTATTTACCGCTTATAATATTTGTCTTTTTTTTTTCCAAAAGAAATAACCCACCCCCCCACCCCAATACATGTTTCTATTACATTATTTACTTTACCTAATATTCCTTAAAAATAAAAATGCAATGAAGCAAAAGAAGCATGGCTAAAAGAGAAACGCAAAGAGATTGAAATGCAACAAAAAGGAGATGCTAAAGCTATATACAAACAAATTGAGGAATTAACAGGAAGAAAAACGCAATCAAAAACTGGATGTTTAAGATCAAAGGAAGGAGAACTGTTGATTGATCAAGAAAACATAAGGGAACGATGGACAGAATACATTAAAGATCTTTATAATGATGAACGAACAGAAGTAAATATTAAGGATAATGGAGAAGGACCAGAAATACTCAGAGAAGAAGTGGAAGACGCCTTGCGCAATATGAAAGCAGGCAAAGCTCCTGGACCAGTTAATATAACTAAAGAAGAGATTGAATGACTTTCCATAATCTTCTATCTACAATGCATTGTATCAGTTCTGTTGTTAACTGTTTTCCATGCTATGACACCAAGCTATCTAGTATCTTCTCTCTTTGTCATCCATGATCTCATTTTCCCTGCATTTTGCCAGTTGTAACCAAGTGCCAACTTTCCTCTACTCATGATGTGCCCAAAAAATGTTGATTGTTTCTTTCTGATGTTTCTTAGGAGCTCCAATTTTTGTGTTGGCCTCTTTGAGAATGTCCTCATTGGTCTTTTTATCTGTCCAGGGAATTTTCAACATTTTTCTGAGAAATCCCATCTCTGTGGCCTCTAATAGTATTATCATTTATTTGTCAACTGTCCATGATTTGCTTCCATAGATCAGAATTGGCTCCATATAGCACCGATGAACTCTCTCTTTCTTACTTCTGTGTCCCACACATAATTTTCTTTGCACACTTCTTACTCCACACACAACTTACTTCCCACACACAACTTACTTCCCACACACAACTTACTTCCCACACACAACTTACTTCTCACACACAACTTTACTTCCCACACACAACTTACTTCCCACACACAACTTACTTCCCACACACAACTTACTTCCCACACACAACTTACTTCCCACACACAACTTACTTCCCACACACAACTTACTTCCCACAATGTCTTCTCATCCGGGACATTAAACCTCATGATCTTTGTCCCAGGATATGGAGACAACCGGGACTTATAGTGGGTCAGAATCTTTTTCTCAAGAAGGTCTTGAACCAACTTTCTCTCTATCTCTTCTCTGGCTTTCTTCCTTCTGAGCTCTGCAGATGAGAACAACAATTTCACAAACAATTGTTTTCATTTTCACAAACAATTGTTTTCATTTTCACAAACTCGCATTTCATAATAAACCAACTAAAACTTAAACCTGCAGTTTAAATCAAATAAATAAAAAAAAATGGTTATTTGTCCAAAAATAAATGTTATGGGTCCAAAAGCCTGTGAGTTATTGCCCTTCCACCCAATGCCATGTAATGATATCTGCAGGTATTTCTGAGTTCCCTTGTAGTTCTGTACAAGGTGTTCCATCAGGTCTTTGAGGAAGTAGAGTTGCTCTGATGTCAGTGAGCTTTGGACAGTCAAAAAGGTGATGTTCTACTGTTTCATGTGGGTGTTCACAGAATGGACATGCTGGAGTTTGCTTTCATCTTATTCTATCGATATGGTTGTTCAGTGGTACCAGATCAGTTCTCAGTCTGAAGTTGGTGGTTTGGTCTCTTCTGTTTATGTTGTTAATGTTGTCATGGGGGTCTGGCCTTAACATTTATTTAAAAAGATCTCTCCCAGTTTTTCCCATGGCCCATCCATTCAGCCAAGCCAATCTTCTCTACCATTAGATTTGATGATTTGTTTGGCTGTGTTTAATGAGATGTCAGAACTTGAGTGAATCAACCCCATAATAAGAACAAAAAAGATTGAAAATAATAGACCAACTTGAAGGATTATTACTTACATGTCTGCACATTTATTTCTGTTTTTGTAATCACATTAAGGGGAACAAAATATAGAAAGTTCAAAACTTGAATAATAATATAAGTACAAGAAAACATGAGAGGTAATGTGCATCAGTAAATATTTTGAAAGGAAAGAAAATGTGCAAAAAAAGGTTTCCTCTCCACCTTAAGGTGTTTGGGGTATATGGTGGCAGTGGCATTATTTTAAAACATCCAACACCACATTTTATAGGTTACGTGTTTGGTGCCCTTTTTTCTCTGACAAATTTTTCTGGCTCCTATTTTCTGAGTCTTAGTGAATCCCGAAGCTGTGTCAGTCTGAAATCATGAGCGACACCTGGAAATTTAACTTGGATCTTTAGGGTCAGGAGCAAGTATACAAACTGCTCAGCCACCAAAGCAAAGACAAGAAATACAATATATGGGTGTTGTACTATCTTTCAACTAAATAAAAAAAAAAAATTTTTCTAACTGAAGATTTTAAAAATTTTTAACATGTCAGATTTTAAAATTAAGCCCTCATTATTTAAAAAACTGAAGTAATAAGTAACATTTATGTACACAAAGTAGACAATTTATTTTTCAGCAGTAACAGAAATAGTGGATTGGATAAGTGTACTATGTACATTGAAATCTTGTACAGAAAGTTGTTGTTAGGGTTGTCATCACTGTACACCAGATGAATCTATAGATGCTCAGATGTTCCTCTTGACATCTCGAGAAAATCCAAGGAGAATCCTGGCCGCATGCACAAACTCCGTAGCACAGCCTGAGATCTACAGTGTGGGTAAGTTGTTGCAGACAATTTTGTCAGGGCAACAACCAAAAGTGGCCTACTCTTTCTAATTTCAACAGTCAAAAGATCTTTAATGTACACGAGTGCACATGGGCTCTCCCATTTTTTGTTACCTGAGATCTCACTACACAAGAGATCAGTGGAGGGTATAATGTACATGAGTACACATGGGCTCTCCCATTTTTTGTTACCTGAGACCTCACTACACAAGAGATCAGTGGAGGGTAACTGTTCACAAAGAAGCCACAGATTCATTTTTCTTATTTTTGATTGGGTTTTCAACCCGGGTCTGTCCTGTCCTGAGGCCAACATCGTATTTCTATACTACCCCCAACCCCTCAGATATACATAAAGTATATATAGCTTTCTACAAATGTTTACAAATTGTTCAAAAATCTATACAAAACGTGGATAATATTTTACTGCTTGGCATGTAAAAGAATAAACTAGATAACTTTATCCTAAAAGAAAGACACATATAGACTAGTATAGAGTTATAAAATATGCAGAGTAACTTTGAGTGTGCAGTTAACATTAGTAAGAGATACACATGAAATAATAAAGAAACATATATCATTATTATATGTACAGTGAAAGTTTTACAAACTTACCCCAAAAAAATGGTTTAAAACAAGCAGACTTGCTTAGTAGATAAGACAAGAGTAAAGCAACATTCTAACTTTCAAAAAAAAACTTCAACAAATGATAAACACATAAAACAGACTTCAGATCTGAAATGATCTCAATGAAAACAAGAACTAATATGATAGAAGAAAGTATCACTGTGCTGATACACATCAAAAATGAAATCATCTGGTGATGATAGAAGAAAGTATCACTGTGCTGATACACATCAAAAATGAAATCATCTGGTAGCATATGATGTTACAAAGAGAGGTTCTAAAAATATAAATGGCAAGGGGCAGTTTAAAGGTCAACAGTTGTATCTGGACAAGCTACATGATGATGATGATGATAATAAAACTTCATAACAAACAAATACTTTGATCTCGTGATATATTCACACTTTATTTAATCTTAATTTGAAAGTCTGGAGTCCACAAAGGGAGATAATGTCTATTTTGCTACAGTAAGTGACAGAGTTGTGGGTGTTGGAAGAGGAAGACAAGGGCAGACAATAAAAAATGTTGGGAGAAGTTAGCGCTAACTAAAATATTTCTGTTGATATAATTAATAAACCCATGTCGAGTCATATGCTGATTATTAATTGGGAGAAGTCAATGCAACAAATTTCATACTTCAAGTCTAGATTTAAGAACAAGAAGAAAAATAACCACTACTGAAACGAAATGTATAAGACTAATGATAGGAAACAGCCTAGAAACAGATAAGGAAACAACAGGTAAAATGGTTTGGCCATGTGATAAGACAGAAAGATCAAAACACAGCACAACGAGCCTTCAATATGTGTTGTGCAAACACCAGTCCCCGCCCGTGCGCTGCCGGGGCCCGAAAGAGGAGTAAAGAATAGCGGCGCTGTACCCTACCAGGCATGTTCGTAAGAGGCAAGAAAGGAGGGTTAGGCATGGGACTGGCTATCCCATACTGTACAAAAATAAGCTGAAAAAACTTCACAAACTTGAACAAGTCAAAGAAAGACGAAGTTAATCCGTCAACCAGGAAAGAGAAGGGCACTCTGTCTAAGAGACATATGATGCAATCTGGAGAAAGCCATAAGGAGTCCGGGTTGCCGACTCACCCTTTGTCTACCAGGAAATCATCCAGAATTGGCACCTGGAATGTTCGTATCCTTAGCGAACAGGGAAAAGCGGCACAAGTGGCAGCAGAAATGACCAACTATAAGATAGATATTCTGGGAATGTGTGAAACAAGATGGCTGGGAGCGGAGAGAATAAAATTGAATACAGGGGAGATGATTTTATCATCAGGACACCAGGAACCTGGAGCACAACATAGTGAAGGGGTAGCTATAATGCTATCAAAAAATGCACAGAAGACACTAATAGAATGGGAGGCAGATAAGGATGACTCAGTTAAAGATGATTTTTTATAAACAGCTACAATGTCAGATGGATGCAAGACGAGCCAAGGATATTATAATCTTGATGGGAGACCTAAATGCTAAGGTAGGATCAGACAACAGAGGCTTCGAAGAGATTATGGGAAAACATGGACTTGGAGATATAAACGAGAATGGAGAGATATTTGTGAATTTCTGCGCCCTTAATCAAATGAGCCTAGAAGGAACAATATTCCAACATAAAAAATACACAAAGCTACATGGGTGTCACCAGATCATAGAACGGAAAATCAAATTGATCACCATGTATTAATAATAAGTTTAAGTCATCCTTACAGGATGTAAAAGTATATAGAGGGGCAGATATAGCTTCTGATCATCATCTTCTGATAGCCAAACTTAAAATTAAACTAAAAAGGTATACTACAACGAATAAGGGTAGAAAGTATTTCAATGTAGGGTTTCTTAAAGAACAAGGAATTAAAAATAAATTCGCAGTCACAATATCAAACAAATACCAAGTCCTCCAACAACTAGAAAATACAATAAATATAGAAGATCATTGGAAACAGGTAAAATATATGGAAAGAGACATGCGAAGAAACACTGGGGAAAAGAGAACGCCAGGATAAGGCATGGATGACAGCAGAGACCCTGGATAAAATTAAAGAAAGAAAGAACAAGAAAGCAGACATAAATAAAAGCAAAACAAGAAGTAATAAAGCCAAGACACAGGAAGCTTACACAGAGGTGAACAAAGAAGTGAGAAGATGCATTAAAAGGGATAAGAGGAAATATATAGATGAACTAGATAAAGAGGCAGAAGAAGCAGCAAATAAAGGGAATATGAAAGAACTGTACAACAGCACAAAGAAATTAAGTGGAAAATACAAACAGATCAACGACTTTATCAAAGATAAGAAAGGAAATCTGCTTAGTAATATAAGGGAACAAATGGAGAGATGGAAAGAGCACTTTGAAGAACTTTTGAACAGACCCGGGTCAAATAATCCTCCAGATATACTACCAGCAGAAGAAGAGTTACACGTTAACTGCGGAAAACCAAGCAAAGAAGAAATAATGAAAGCTATCAAACTATTAAAAGATGGTAAAGCCACAGGACCAGATGAAATTCCTTCGGAAGCCATCAAAGCAGATATTAACACCTCTACCAAGATATTACATGATCTGTTGGATAAAATTTGGGAGAGGGAAGAAATACCTAAAGACTGGAGAGAAGGTTATATGATCAAACTACCAAAGAAAGGAAGTTTACAGGAGTGCACAAATTATAGGGGAATTATGCTACTATCAGTGCCAGGAAAAATATTAGACAGAATCATTCTGGAGAGACTAAAAGAGGCTATAGAGAAACACTTGAGAGGAACAAGCAGGTTTTAGGAAGAACAGATCATGTGCTGATCAAATAACTACCCTACGTATAATAGTTGAACAAAGTTTAGAACTAAAATCCCCACTTTATATTAGATTCATAGATTACAAAAAGGAATTTGATAGTTTAGACAGAAGAATGCTTTGGAAGTTGCTGAGTCATTACGGAATCCCCATAAAGTTTATTAACCTGATAAAAACAATGTATGAAGGAACAAAATGTAGTGTGGTGCATGAAGGACAGCTTACAGAAGCATTTGAAATAAGAACAGGAGTAAGGCAAGGATGCCTTCTGTCTCCATTTCTCTTTCTACTGGCCATAGATTGGATTATGAAAATAACTCAAAACAACAGAAATGGGATCCAGTGGTCACTGACCAAACAACTTGATGATTTAGACTTTGCTGATGACATAGCTCTCCTATCACACAGCCATCAACAGATGCAGGATAAAATGAGTATATTAGATGAGAGATCACACCAGCTAGGACTAATGATTAATAGAGATAAGACCAACATTATGAGAATTAATGCAGTTGGCAATAACCAAATAAAACTAGGAGAAATACCTCTACTAGACATACAATCTTACATATATCTGGGCAGTAATATAGATAAAGAGGGAGGAACAGAAAATGATACCAAAATAAGGATATCAAAAGCAAGAGGAGCTTTCATTGCACTGGGAAACATATGGAAATCCAAAGAAATTAGGCTAAATACACAAATAAAAATTTTCAACTCAAATGTTAAGTCGGTCCTATTATATGGCTGTGAAACATGGAGAA
This sequence comes from Megaustenia siamemsis, assembly GCA_032433765.1. Classification (NCBI taxonomy): domain Eukaryota; kingdom Metazoa; phylum Mollusca; class Gastropoda; order Stylommatophora; family Ariophantidae; genus Megaustenia; species Megaustenia siamemsis. The sequence goes on from JAVIAB010000046.1 coordinate 2,921,092, forward strand.
TAACAAAATTGACAATCACGAAGGTACAGACTTTCATTAATGGATGCGTGCGCAGAATAAAGGGATGGAAATGGCAGGACAAAGTCACTAACGTGGAATTATGGAAATGTACCGGTCAAATACCAGTGGATAAAGAGATATAGTGAAGACGATGGCGATGGATAGGACACACACTACGGAAGCCAACTGAGAGTATTACACAACAGGCCCTTTTTTGGAATCCCCAGGGGAAAAGACAAAGAGGAAGACCAAGGAATTCTTGGAGAAGACAGATCGAAGCAGAGATGAAGATGATGGGGAAGACATGGAATGATCTTAACAGAATTGCAAAAAACAGAACGACTTGGAAAGTGTTTGTTGAAGACCTATGCTCCACTGGGAGCTAAAATCTAGAAGAAGAAGAAACACCAGTCCCAAGGGTGCACACAACAGCAGGAGAAGCCAATAAAAAAGCAAAGGACAGAAAACTATATTGCCCCTCGACACTGAAAGATAAATAAGGAAAGAAAGAATAAATTTAGGCAGACCGATGAGTGTTTCATCTCTCAATAGGTGATGTAAATCAAGCATTGTCACTGTAGATTTCTGATTACTCACACTTCCAGATTTGCTAATCTTACTTCCTTTGAGTCCTACTTCCAATTCTCTGAATTTAGAAATTATTTGCTTATGAATTGCTGTGAAACTTTTTATTAGCTGTTGTGGAACTCTTCAGTAAATTATCGTAGGAAGATAAGAAAAACATGTCAAGCTCTAAGGTCTTCACTCTCATTGTCTTCACAACTCTCAACTCTCTCATTGTCTTCATGACTCTCACTCTCTCATTGTCTTCACGACTCTCAGCTCTCTCATTGTCTTCACAACTCTCAACTCTCTCATTGTCTTCACAACTCTCAACTCTCTCATTGTCTTCACGACTCTCAGCTCTCTCATTGTCTTCACAACTCTCAACTCTCTCATTGTCTTCACAACTCTCAACTCTCTCATTGTCTTCACAACTCTCAACTCTCTCATTGTCTTCACAACTCTCAACTCTCTCATTGTCTTCACAACTCTCAACTCTCTCATTGTCTTCACAACTCTCAACTCTCTCATTGTCTTCACGACTCTCAGCTCTCTCATTGTCTTCACAACTCTCAACTCTCTCATTGTCTTCACAACTCTCAACTCTCTCATTGTCTTCACAACTCTCAACTCTCTCATTGTCTTCACAACTCTCAACTCTCTCATTGTCTTCACAACTCTCAACTCTCTCATTGTCTTCACAACTCTCAACTCTCTCATTGTCTTCACAACTCTCAACTCTCTCATTGTCTTCACGACTCTCAGCTCTCTCATTGTCTTCACGACTCTCAGCTCTCTCATTGTCTTCACAACTCTCAACTCTCTCATTGTCTTCACAACTCTCAACTCTCTCATTGTCTTCACAACTCTCAACTCTCTCATTGTCTTCACAACTCTCAACTCTCTCATTGTCTTCACAACTCTCAACTCTCTCATTGTCTTCACAACTCTCAACTCTCTCATTGTCTTCACAACTCTCAACTCTCTCATTGTCTTCACAACTCTCAACTCTCTCATTGTCTTCACAACTCTCAACTCTCTCATTGTCTTCACAACTCTCTCATTGACATGGATTTCTGGATGACCTTGGTATTTTCCCAAAAAGTTTTGAAGGCTTGAAGCTTCTGAATACCTCCTCCACAATTTCCCCCTAAAGTTTTGGAATGTCTGAGGCTTTCTCTATCCACCATTTTCCCCTAAAAGCATGAAGATCTGATTCTTCCCTTCTACACCAAAGATGAGAAACATTCCACAAGGCGCAGGGAAATTTCAGTAGAGCAGGGGTTAGTGGCTGTGGACAAGATGTCAAGTTTGTTCTCTCAACTGACCAGGTTTTTGTTAAAAAATGAAAAAGTTGTGTAGTTCATGTTCGTCACACAATAATGAGCCATTGCTTGAGATGACAACAGTTTGCAGACCTCCCCACTGGCACACAATTTTAAATGAGTGCCACAGATTATTCTGGGAAAGAGAGACAATCTGGCATAGACCTGACCAGAGTACCCAAATATGTTTTGAACCTTTAAAAAAATACGATACTAATACGATATTTGTGATATATCAAATCTGAGGTTCAGTCGAGCTCTTTCTTTATGTCTTTCTCTTTTCTCTAAGCACGGATTAAGATCTGACACAAAAACTGTCTCTTGGGGGTCTTTTGACTTAATACTCCTCTTCTCTTCAATGTTATTCATGTTACAGGAGATCCCTATGACATCACTCGTACTTGTGCTACAGGAGATCTCTATTAAAGCGTTAAAACACATATTTTTCCAAATTTGACATTTTGCCATGGTCAAACATTCCCCACTTCTTTTACCTTCCTAATAACTACTTCTGGTGACGTCTGAGTGTTGAATTTGTTTCTATTGATGTCAGATATTTTTTCTCCATTTTGCGATAAACAATTGTATCATTCGGAAAAAAACTAGGGCTAATTTTCAAGAAATTTGTAGTTTTTTCCCTTTTTTTGCCTGTAAGCAGGAAAATGTTCTCAGTCATCAGTAGACATCAAACAAACCTTTGTGACCCAGGAAACACATCGAATAACATTATGATGTAGCTTAATATGCTAATGGACTTATGGCAACCGTACCGATAGACATTGTAACACGTCCTGTCAATGATATCAAACTCAGGTCATAAATCAACCTGAACCAGGAATTCTGAGATACCCATGTCTTGTCTAGTGTAAACACACGGCTGTGTGTCAAAAGTTCAGAGAAAATATTATTTTTAGAGCATCTAATATTACATTTAAGTAGTAGTAATTTTTACTACGGTATCATAAATACGTCAGTCACAGAGAGGTATTGTAATTAAGGGTTAATGCAGTAAATAATGAATAAACAAAAAATTATTTTGACAAGTAATCTGCAAGAGTTTGCATGGAGCACACAGAAACATAGGAAACATAAAATAAGTGAACTGTGACAGTTACAATTTAGCAATCTGAAGTGTGAATGTTCACAACAAATATATAAAAAGTGATAAATTCACAGTAGTGCTAGAGTGAAAAGTTTGTTAATTGTTAAAAAGCAAATGAAAAATGTACTTTTTGCAACAGAGAGTGAAAAATTGATTAAAAAGTGTCAGTGAGAGAATTCCTAGTTTAGTGGCAAGAAAAAAAATGTTAAACTAAGTTTAAACAAAACATGGTGTGACAAAAGCAGTTTAAAATACATAAATAGAAATCATTAATTTAACACTTCGTGGAGAGAGTGAAATAAGCTCAGCAATGAATAATATACTACGATATTCACGTTACAGTGTAAAAATGTAATTTAAAAATTCATAAATAAGCATTGCTCAAAGAAATCAAATAATAAACACATGTGACTTCCCCCAAAACATTTCTTACTGCACAAATAAATGATGAAGGTTAGTGAGAACAGACACAAATATTTCTGTCCTCCGATTAGAAGCAAACAATTCATTATCTTCTATCAAATACTTCTGTACAATAGAATCAACAGCTTTATAGTACAAAGGATAAAATATTAAAAGTGATAACTCAGAAAGAAAGAAACAATATTTAACAAGGGCATGCATAATGAAGGAAATTATGTGTCAAAAGAATTGGGGCATAGAAGTTGAGCTGTGAAGATTAGAATCTGTTTGTGTATAAAGTCACCACATTTGTCATGAAACAGAAGCAAAGAAATGACCATCATATTTGTATAAGAGAAATGTAGCAGCAATGAAATCAACTAGAAATGTCATTAGAATTTAGTTATACAAGGAGGTTATACAACACTTAAAAGGTCACACAACACTGCTCCTGGTCCAGATGGTGTTCGGTACGATGTCATAGGCGATTTAGCTGACGACGACTTGACAAAACTGGCCAATGAGTTTAATGCCAGTATTCGGAGTGGCCAGATTAAGGAGGACTGGCTACACAGCTACTTACTACCGCCCCCGAAGCCAAACAAGGACCAGTGCTACAGAACCATCACAATGCAGAACACTGCGGGCAAGCTGCTGGAAAAAATAGTTGCCTGTGTCCTCACCTGTCACCTTGAACAGAAACACACATTCCCACCCACACTCAGAGGTTATAGATATAACAAAGAGACATGGCTCAAATGCGGTTGTCTTTGCCTATGACGTCTTCGAAGGCTTTCACAGACGAGAGGAGACATGTGCTGCTGCTATAAATCTGGAGGATGCATACAACAAGGTACCATTTGAATACCTCATGCATATGCTCCTCAAACTGGCGGTGCACCCCTTCCTCATTAGATGGATCGCCGCGGCACTGTTTCAGAGGAAGGTGATACTCAGATGTGGAAGTTGGTCTTCCGAGCCAATATCCATTTGTCCAGGGCTGCCACAAGGTTCACCATTGTCACCAGTTCTATTTAACATGTACACAATAACGATCACAGAACAACAGCTGGGTGGGAGGGGAAGAACTATAACTTGTGCTGATGATATTCTGGTATATCGACAGAGAAGAGACAGACGGGGAATAGCCTCCACAATGCAAGATGCATTTGATCGCATTTCTTCCTGGTGTGGGGTTTCAGGTGCCTTGGTTAATCCTAATAAAGCATCAGTTTTATGGTTCTCCCTTAACAATCATATCGTTAATACGACCACACCGGTAGTACTAATGGGAGCTGATGAGGTGACCAGGGACAAGTTGATGACATACCTCGGAATTAAGTTTGATCGCAGCCTGTGTTTTCGGGACCACGTCAACCATGTGATAACAAAATCCCGCAAAGGATTAGCCGCCTTGAAGGTCATGGCAGCTGCCAACATCGAGCAGAGGCTACTTACTCTTCTGTTCCAGGGATTAGTCCTCGCACCAATCGAGTATACCCTGGCAATTCTTACTGTCAGTACAACTCAAATTGATAGGCTGGAGAAAATACAAAATGAAGCCATGCGCATTATCTTGGGATGTACAAGGGACATTCCCTGTGTAGCAGTGTGGTATCATCTTGACTTTCCAACCATGGATGACAGAATCAAGATCTGGAGAGCACGAGCATACCTGAAGATTAGTACAGATAAAGAGCATCCACTGCACCACGTGCTCAACACAAGGAAAGGTGCCAGGCTAAAAAGAGGCAAATCATGGGTGGGCCGAGCAGAAGATGTCATCAGACAGGTCTGTGGGCCTACCAATATCAGTGTTGGTGAGGAGTGGATACCGGTGCCTACGTCATTCAAGGGGACTTTCTCATGTATTGTCACACTCGACAGGAAAAGTAGAGAACAGAACCCGGTCGTGGTTAATGCTGAGGTCAATGGTCTCATCTGCGATAACACCGATGAGAAAGATGCAGTCATCTATACAGATGGATCTGTAATACGACACCAAAGAAGTGCATGGGCATTTACAGCACGCTCAGCAGGCAGAATAGCCAAGGAAGACAGTGGTGCATACGTCATGACCACGAGTAGCATGACAATGGAGGTTATGGCAGTGACCAAAGCATTCAAATGGTTAGAGTCCCAAGACTACACTCATGCATGTATACTGAGTGATTTGATGAGCATGATAAAAAAAGTGGAGGCAGGCTCTGTACGCATGCAATGGGTAGAGTCGTTGCAGAAATCCAAAATACGTAAGGTCACCTTTGTCTATGTCCCTGGACATGCGGGAGTACAGGGAAATGAAAGAGCAGACAGGTTGGCTAGCTGTGCTGTCGTTGAGGACGGGCAACCAATGGATCAGACGGACATCATCAATACCCTCCAAGAGATGTGGGAAGAGCACATAACTTTGACAAACACAGATCCACGTCATTTCTTCAGAGGATGGAAATGGGAGTTAAGATGGGCACAGCCAGAAATGAGAAACTTAGTGGCTGTGTAAGAAAACCTATCAACCAACACAGAACTGGAGTCGTCAGTCGCTGGACACTGAGGGAATTGCTGATGAGGGGATCTGAGCACCTATGGACATGTTCAGAGTGCAATGATGATGACCCGCTAATAACTCAATATACAAGGAGTCTCATGCTATGGACATTTCTTTCACATTTGTGTAAGAGAAATGTGGCAGTGATAAAATCATATAGAAATGTAATTAGAATTTAGCTATACAAGGAGTCTTGTGCTGTTGACATTTCCTCAAGAATTCACAGATGAAGATCTGAAAATGAAATTTGAGCAGGAGTATGTTCGTTGTGTGAGAAATAAACATGTTTGTAGCGTGTTTGTGTATGACACTGAATTATTGTGATATGGAGTAGCAAAGCCTGCCTGAAGCCTTTTTGATGATCTCTGTTGGCTGTGGGGGCCTACAATATACAGTTGTTGTTTGTGACTGCTAGTGTACAGTGTTCTTTCTTCTTTCACCCGATGACAACTAAAGGGATTAAGTGTCCTCTTTGCCATCCATCCTTAGAAAAATAATAAGTTGGTATAGATGTAGAGGGGAGAGGAGTGGAAAAGTAGGTGAGTAAACAAAGAGACGATAGGACAAGGTCAAGGTAAAAAAATAAAAAGACAGTAAGACGAAGTCATGGGGAAAAATAAGGAGACGAGGGTATGAAATTCACATGGGAAGTGTGAAAGTTATGATCAGAAAGGAGTGGGCAGATAGACGCGTAGGAAGTCATTGTAATTGGCCGAAAAGATCCAGATTTAAGAGGAAAGCAGAAAGGATTGGGAGCACTTGATAGAAATCAGTCCGGCAGAAGGATGCACATTAGGTAGGAGACGCAGAGACTAATACAGGAGATAACATAAGGAACAGTTTAGGCGGACAGGTTAATGAGAAAGCAGAACTTAAGACAGTTCGTAACAGTAGTAAAGAGACAGAGAAGGGCCGATAGAAGATAGCTAGCATAGAGAGAACTGTTCGATGGGAACAGTTCACAATAAAATTAGTTGTGAGTATGAATGAACCTAGAGCCCCAGCAGCAAGTGATAGGGCTGTAGACTAGAGGAATTGTATGAATGCGCATCAGTCAAGTGTGATTGACATGCCATGTCACATGTTTAGTGTTGATGCGCGATAGTGGGCGGAATTAAAAGCCGGCTCTTACAACTAGCGTGTTTGTTATGTGTTCAACAGTTGCAATATCTTGCCTAGCGTAATCCCTCTGGGGAGAATCTCAACATCAGTGAAGTTGTCGCGGCATCATAAGAATGAAGCAGTAATAATAACAACAAGACAGAAGTACTACGGTGACCAGCCAGGTCAAGGCTGAGACGAGCGTCCAGTTAGCCCGGAGAACGGGTCAGCATGAGGAAGTCAAGAGAGTAGCGCAGTAACGGCTGACACATCCAGATCGACCCCATAATGAACATGTGAAAGAAAGATCACAGTGTTCGAAGGATAAGAAAGTTACATAAGAAAGATCAGAACGCTTTATCTCTTTACCGTTACATTTAAGGTATACCGTTACATAGACACGTTGTTTTGTAATTTGCAGGAGAACTGTGATATTTGCACTTATCAGCCTAAGACATCCAACTTCAGCAAGTTATTTTTGATTGCCAGGTTGTCTCCCCTCTTTGATCCCTACAGGCTTGGCCAGGCTAGACAGGTTAATCTGTTTCTGGAAGCACCATGGTGAGGTGGAGTAGGGTCTGGATGCTTCTGGTTCACTGATCCTAGTGTGGGCTATCAACTATGGGTCACTGACAGCTACCAGTTCTGCTGCTGTGAGATGTCCTTGCCTCTGGACTATATCTGACATTGATAACAGATTCTTGATAACATTCATTTTGCTGCACACAAGTTATCACTTGGTCCCCACACTGATGTTCAAAATCTTTAATAGAAGAGCAATCATTTCCTCACAAGTTATCACTTGGTCCCCACACTGATGTTCAAAATCTTTAATAGAAGAGAAATCATTTCCTCACAAGTTATCACTTGGTCCCCACACTGATGTTCAAAATCTTTAACAGAAGAGAAATCATTTCCTCACAACAAAACTACAAACATGTGCTACCCTGCTTGAAATGATTAAAGTTAGGCAATACAAGAAAGATGACATTTGTAAACAGCCATAACAAGTAAACATTTTTTGAGGAAGTTCACGGCACAAAATGTGTGCACACTAACATGTTCAAGCAGTTAAGATTACTTGGCTTGTGCAAAAAGGCAAGAAGAAAATAAAACTACGGTGGTTAAAGCTCTAGCAGATCATGCCAAGAGAAAGTTGCAAGAAAAGAATAGCCACATGTTTCACTTACTTCTTGATTTAGCTGAATAATTTCAAAATAAATAAAAATACAAATTATTCTTTTTTCAGTAAACATCAGCAAAAGTTGAGCATTCGCATGTGTTACAATATAACATTGAGCATGTGAATAATAAATGTTATTATAATATAATTTAAATATATAAATGTTATTATAAAATAAATAAAAAATATAGCAATTTAATTATTATATAATTACTTCTGCGTGTAGTATAATTTGTGATAAATAATTAAAATAATAAATAATTTTCTTTCAGCAGATGAATCAACATTACCTGGACAAGTAAAAAAATGGAAGTGAACAGGCAAATAAATGAAGTGCTGCAGTAAAGCTGGCAGCAAGGAGCTAGTGGTGGGGTGTAATATACACTCCAACAAGGTATGGTGACAGTTTTACAAAAGAGGAACGAAACAAAATCATGACGTTTTGGGCCACATGGGGCCTTCTTCAGAAAAATATGAACTCAGAAACAGACAAAGAAATGAAGAATAATTAAACTACTTGTTCTAGAGTAACCAGAACTAGTGGATATAGAACAGAAAATGAAGAATAACTAAACTACTTGTTCTAGAGTAACCAGAAACTATTCGATCTAGAACAGAAAATGAAGAATAATTAAACTACTTGTTCTAGAGTAACCAGTACTAGTGGATCTAGGATAGAAAATGAAAAGAGAAGACAAAGTTCTATATTATAGGAAAACCTGTTTGTTGTAATATAGTACTTTGTCTTCTCTTTTCATCTTCTATTCTAGATCTACTAGTTCTGGTTACTCTAGAACATTTAGTTTAGTTATTCTTCATTTTCTGTTCTAGATCTAATAGTTCTCGTTACTCTCAAACATTTACTTTAGTTATTCTTCATTTGTTGTGTCCATTTTTGTGCTCATATTTTCTGAAGAAGGCATCTTGTTGGCTGAAACGTCATGATTTTGTGTAATTATTCATTTGTAAATCTGTCACCATACCTTGTAGGAGTGTACGTTACACCCCAACACTTGCTCCCTACAAAAAAGCAGGTTCAAGTGTTATCTATTATGTTTTTGCAAAATGAAATAATAAAATTTAAAAGTAATTGTAGAATAATCTAAATTACAGTGAAGTAAAAGTTCTCTCCCCTGCTTTGCTAGACATAAGGAGATTATGGTGTCAGTGACCATATTTTTACATAACCATGGACACATTTTTTGGGTGATGTGGCTGATATCACACCAGGCCACATACTTCCCAGAAAAATCTCTGGTACCTAATTTTAGAGACTGGGTGGACCACAGAGCCTTGTCAGATTTTTTAAAATTAACCAGTTCTGGGAATTAAACCTGGACCCTTCTGATCATGAAACGAGCACATTAACCACTCAGCCACCGAGGCTCCCAACATAAATTATACATTAACCAAATTTATATTTTAAAATATTGTCAAATTTATATTAAAAATGCCCTCAAATGGCTAGAAGAGATAGAAGATGCAACACAAGGGAAGTAATCAAACAGAGAGGTCATTATAAGAAGAGAAATGAATAAAAGATGAAGCCAAATCTAAAATGTCTTGCAAGACAGAAGATGTGAAGAATGAAAGCAACCAATTAGATTTTATGAGAGTTTTAAAACAACCCCACTCCTAAATGGAAAAATACATGAATTATACATTAAACATGAGGGTTTAACACGGAGCATTAAGATAAGAAATGACACTTTCACATCCCAACACAAACTTGTGTTAATTTCTAGCAAGAATGTTGGTGGGGGTATGGTTGCAGTCATTGTATGTATGTTTGAGTGCTTGTCAAGGTGCTTGCTGACTTTCTCTTGTTTGGCCGGCATCAGAGTTTTGTCTTTTGATACTTGCTGCTTATTCATTTTTACAAATTAATAAATTACAGGTCGGGTTAAATATGCTTTGACATTAAAATGGGAAACAATGTAAAGGAAAACACAAAAAGCCGCTTTAAATGTTCATTGTCTGACTAACCAAACAAGATCTAAAAATACAAAGTAACAATATGTAGGATAAAAATAGTCACCAACATAAATGATTCAATTTTGGCAGTTGATCAACAATAACACTCACCATCTTCTCTTTGCTTCTGCAGATCAGGCAGAATTGGCCTTTCCACTTTGGAAGCCATGTTGTTTTCCTGCAGTGATGTCATGATCCACTCCAGGGCTTTAGTTGTGTGAATAAGCTGCATTGAAAAAGTTTATATTTGTCAACAAATGTCATAATTTTGCAGTTAATAAATATTTATTATTGTGGGGAAACACAGAGTCAGCAGAAAGCACAGTTAATGCAAGAACAAAGGTATATATATATATATATATATATATATATATATATATATATATATATATATATATATCTAGGGTTCATAGCATCTGGAAAACATGGACAGAAAAACAATAAGTTGCACAAATCAGGGTTTAAGCCCATACTCTTTGGCACAGAACTTTACTACTTGAGGTAAGTGTCCTGGTATCTACTGTCAGATATCGCTCAAAATGTAAAATTGTTTTAAAATTTGTTCATACTAGCACTGATTATGTGATTAGAGAAATGGATCAAATACCTATCAAGAAATTTATCTACAGATAATTATTTGTGTAGAATTTGTTACTTTCAAATAGAAACCAATCACATGGTCTATAACATTTGATTTTGTCTGAAACACATTTTAGAGTTCACCCATTAAGTGGATGTGGGTACACTGTGCCACTAGTTTATGGCAAAGTAGCAACTTGGCAGATGTATGCAATAAAAACAGTCTCATAAAACAATGAAATCTTAGCAAAATTGACCCACCTGGTTTTCAAAAGTCTCCAGTCTCTTCTCAATATCTGATGGATGCTTAGAATGAGCATCTGAGGACATGATTTGGTTGGACATAGATGCTGACGAGGCCAAGTTTTGACTTTCCTGCAACTCATCCACTTTTCCAAGAACAACCTCTAGCCTGCAAGATGACAGTGCCAGTACAAGAAAGTGAGTGGGTGCCAACAGTATTTATTTTCTATTATTTTCTTTGAACATGTACATTTCTGAAAGCATAACAAAAGACTTCCAGGATACCTAAAAGTGTGATATAGTGAACTCTTGACGACTGAAATATTCCTTATTTTATTGAATCTTGTTTCTCCTATAACATGTGTACATTTAAACTCTGGCTCGTGAATGTGCAATTATCATCAACAGAGAAGAACTTATGGAAATGTACCAGTCAAACACCAGTGGATAAAGAGATACAGCGAAGACGATGGCACTGGATAGGACACACACTACGGAAGCCAACTGAGAGTATACTCAACAGGCCCTTTTTTGGAATCCCCAGGGGAAAAGACAAAGAGGAAGACCAAGGAATTCTTGGAGAAGACAGATAGAAGCAGAGATGAAGATGATGGGGTAGACACGGAATGGTCTTAAAAGAATGGCAAAAACAGAACGACTTGGAAAGTGTTTGTTGAAGACCTATGCTCCACTGGGAGCTGAAAGTGTTTGTTGAAGACCTATGCTCCACTGGGAGCTGAAAGTGTTTGTTGAAGACCTATGCTCCACAGGGAGCTAACAAAATGTAGAAGAAGAAGAAGAAGAAGAAGAACTTGAAAATGTAATTAAAACTGTGATTATCTGGGACCTGTAGTAACCAACAATAGAGACTGCCAGAAAGAAATCAAAAGAAGGTTAGCAATAGCAACACAGAAATTAAATACCATGAAGAACATGTGGTACGACACCAGCAAGGCAGTAAAATTAAAATTACTAAGGGCATTGTATCTTCCAAATAGCAATATATGTTTGTGAATCATGGAGAATCTCGCAAACAGCATAGAAGAAAATTCAATCATTCAAAGCAAAATGCTGCAAAAAAATCCTTAAGATACCTTGGATAATGAAACAAAAAAATCCTTAAGATACCTTGGATAATGAAACAAAAAAATCCTTAAGATACCTTGGATAATGAAACAAAAAATCCTTAAGATACCTTGGATAATGAAAAAAGTAATGAAGATACATTACAAGATTTAAACATTAAAAAGAGCTGGATTATAAACATCATTCCACAGAGGAAATTAAAATACTATTGCTACATCAAAAGATACAGATTCTTTCAGCGGGCTGTGGTGAATGTAACATTCTGTGGGAGATCTGACTAGAGACAGAGATTCTTTCAGACAGGCTGTGGTGAATGCAATGTTCTATAGGAGATCTGGCTAGAGACAGATTCTTTCAGACGGGCCGTGGTGAATGTAACGTTCTGTAAAGGACATACTACCTGATGATGATAAATGAGCATGTCTCCATAATCTCAAACATATGCCACATATTGCAATATTACCAGAACTGCCTCCGAAATTGAACAGTTGGAATTAGACAAACCAAGATGCCATCAAACAACTGAGCTGATCAGCAACCCATAGATGACTGTGTGCATCAGGATTGGCAAACAAGAGAACTAATTAAGACCCTGCTCCACCTGCTGGAGGTCAAGGCACCTAATTGCAACAGGACTGAAGATTGCCAGCAGTTCATAGCTGATGGCTTGTACCAGAATCAGTGAACCAGTCCCTACTCTACTTCTTTGCGGTGCCTCTAGTAAAAGTCTAACTGGTCTAGTCTGGCCGAGTGAGTAGGGATCAAGAGAAAAGGCAACTCGGTACTCAAAAAATGCCATGATGAAGTCCGATGTCTTGGACCAAAAGGCGAAAATATCACAGTTCTACTGCCAACCACAACACAATCCATACACATCCACTTAACATCCTTTCAATGGCGGCTGATGAAGAGGGGTATTCTTTTAGTTGTTGGGTGAATGCAAGCAAGCTACACCTCTCTGGAGGAGAGATGGACAAAAATAGAAACCTTCACATCCAGCTTTACTGCAGATTTTTGTTTCTCATACTAGTTCAAAATTATTTTGTTTTGAATGTTTCATTATTAGTTAGCTTTGTAGGACTACTTTTATTTACTTATGTGTGTGTGTGTGTGTGTGTGTGTGTGCGTGCATGCATGCATTTGTGCGTGTGTGCATTTGTGCATGTGTGCATGTGTGTGCGTGTGCGTGTTGTTTGTTTGTTCCTGCTGAAGGCCTATTGAGCTGAAACATTGTTCACATTTGTGTTGTCCATCAATTACATAAAGCTTTAACTCTTTCCTTATGTTTCGTCGCACTGTGCGCCATGACGATTTCGGTAGCGTATGTTTCGCTGCATAGTGCGCAATGCTCAATTTGATTAGTGTGAATGCCATCAAACCATATTCTTTTTATACGTCTTGTATCATCTTGGTATTGGTGAAATCTAATACCTTGTCAATTATCTAAAAATTCATATATAGTATGTTGTGTGTTAGATAAATATAAATATGTAGATTGATTCTTAAAACCATGAACAATTTTGTCTCTGAAATCTCTTCCATTGCGTCGATAAAAAGTTTCCGTATGGAAAGAGTTAACCATACCATTTTTCTATTTTCATTTTCATTTCTCCTTCACATCCAGCTTGACTGCAACTTCACATTTTTATGCATTTATTGCATTTTTTTGCTTTGACCCCTCCACCTCTCAGCAGTGCTCCTGGACACAGACGATCCTTCTGGCCAATCAAGTAGGGATTGAGGAGAGAAGGCAACTTGCTACACAAATGCTGAAGTCGGATGTGTTGGGCTGAAAGGTACACATAGACCACAATGTAACACTGTTGAGGGGTACACATAGACCACAATGTAACACTGTTGAGGGGTACACATAGACCACAATGTAACACTTTTGAGAGGTACATATAGACCACAATGCAACACTGTTGAGGGGTACATATAGACACAATGTAACACTGTTGAGGGTACACATAGACCACAATGTAACACTGTTGAGGGTACACATAGACCACAATGTAACACTGTTGAGGGGTACACATAGACCACAATGTAACACTGTTGAGGGGTACACATAGACCACAATGCAACACTGTTGAGGGTACACATAGACCACAATGCAACACTGTT